>JASAOB010002592.1:0-19222 GCA_030849825.1 Herpetomonas tarakana | reverse complement strand
GAGCCCCCCCCATCACCCTTATCCAAACGAACACTACTTGATGTCTTTGGGCTTTCGCAGAGGCCTTCCCCTCTCCTCTCCGCTGCATTTCCCCTCGCTCGTTTCTCTATTGTCATTCTCGTCCTTTTCTCATCCCAGCAGGAAGCTAACAGAAAAAAACATGTATAAAAGTTCGTATAGTTGTTATGCTAAGGATGTTCGTTACGGTCAGAGGACGTCGCCCACAGAGAGAGAGCGTCCAGGTTTTTCTGCCGTTTTCTTCCTTCCTCACCTCCTCTGACAGAAGGAATCCGCGTGGTAGGAGGAGAGTAATGGAGGGGGGAGGACGGGGAGGGGGAAGGGGAGGGGAGAGAGGTATGAGCACAGGCGGAGATGAACAGAAAAAATCGAGTATGTATGAAAAAATGTTAGGCACAAGACATTACAGGCGAACCAAAATCTACCGCCATAACAGGGGAGGGGGAGAGAGAGGAGGAAGGAGAGAGGGAAGCGAGTTCGAGAAAGGCGGAAGGGGGGTCTGCGCGATGCTTCTCTCTCTCTTCCTGCAGTTTTTTTGAGGGAAGTTGATGGGTGGGTGTGGGGGAGGGGAGGGAAGGGAGAAGTAGTGTTGACTAGAGTTGCCACGACGGGAGTGGACTCAGAGGAGGGATGGGGATGGGGATGGGAATGGGAATGAGAATGGGAATGGGGTAGGGGGAGGTGTCGGCTTCACGCCCCCTATCCCTTTCCCATTTGTTCCCCTTTAGTGTCGTATATATGTGTGCCGTCCGCTCTCGACCATGCCGTTTTCCACGTGGTGCTGTCGGGAGGGTGTGCGTGTGTGTGTGAGTCCCCATACCGCTGCATGTCTGCTGCTGGCTGGTAGTGTAGTGTGGTGGTATGGCGGTGACCTCTCCCGCCCTCCCCTGCCGATCGGCTGCCTTTCATCTACTTGAAGCAGTGGCGCGCCAATGGGAGAGGAGGGAGGGAGGGAGGGAGACACAGGCGGAGGAAGTAGAGAAGAAACAAAGAAGAGAGGGGAAGGGAAGGGGTGGGGAAGAAGAGGGTGAGCTCAGGCAAATGGAGGATTGCCTAGTAGATAGGAAGTAGAGAGATGGAAACAACAATAGAGAAAAGAAGAGAAGGTAAAGCACTGTGGCAGTGTGTGGGCACTGTGTAAAGGAGAACAGAAGGAGGCCGGCATGGGGAGATGGGTGGGCACATTACATGCGGCGGCGCAATATCATGCCACTTAGACGCGGATCATCGAGGCGAGGACAGCCAGCACGCTCGCCACGACAATGAGGCTGGAGGCAACGCCGCTGGCCGCGTTGGGGAGCAGGCCGGGCCTGTTGGTCGTCGGGATGACGGCGTCGTTGACGGGGCACTTGAACGCCGCGCTGGCCCAGCACGGAACCGCAGTCAGGCAGTTGTCCGCCTTGGAGGAGGTCGGCGCGGCGTTGTTCAGCACAGACTTCCCCTTCCATGTGAGGGGCATGCAGCCGCAGAAGTTGTTGCCGTCAATGTTGACGCTGACCAGGTTGTCCATCGCCGACCACGAGATCGCGAGCGCGCCACTCATCTTGTTGTTGCTCATGTCGATCGACCGGAGGGAGTCCATGGCCCAGTTCGGGAGGCCGCCGCAGATGTACGTGTTCGAGATGTTGACGTTCTGCAGCCTCACCATGCCGTTCCACGAGTCGGGGATGCGGTGGTCCAGCGAGGTGTTGCTCAGGTCGAGGTCGCGCAGGTTCACGAGGCCGCCCCAGATGAGCGGCAGGCGGCCATACAGGCCCTCGTTGTTGCTCATGTTGATGGAGACGACGTTAACCTTGTAGCCGACAGCGGTGAGGCTGGGGATCTTGCCCTGGAGGCCGCGGCCCGAGAGGTCAATGGAGACGTCGCCAGCGCTGTTGCACGAGACACCGGTCCAGCCACTGCAGTAGTTGTCGCCCTTCCACGAGGACAGAACATCGGGGAAGTCGTCGGCGATCTCCTGCAGGAAGAGGCGGGTGGCGGAGTTGGTGGCTTGCGCCGTGGCGGTAGGGGAGAGGAAGAGGGCCAGGACGACCAACACGAGGAGGAGGATGGGGCGGTTCATGATGCTTTTAGTGTTTCCGGTAGGAAGAGGGTGTGGAAAGGAAGGAAGAGAGAGGCCTTTGCGGGGTTGTGCGTGGGTGTGGGGAACGAGGTCGCGAGAACGTGAGCTTCTCCGTCGAAGGGAAGCCATGTGGAGGAAAGGGTGAGGAGGGAGGAAGGTGGGTTGGTGCGGTATGCGCTGGGGCCATTGCATGTGTGTGTGTGCTCCCGCTCCTGCCTTGAAACAGGAAGATGCGTGTACGGGGAGCGGCGGCGGTCCCCCCTCCCCCTTTGCCGTGGGGTGCCGCCGCTGATGGCGTCGAGTTGTTTTGTCGTGCTTCTCCTCTTCATACATTCTTACACTCATTGCCTTTGAGAGTGCAATGAATCGTGGCTGGGACAGAGGGGTCAAGGGGCGAAGGAGGAGGAGGAGGAGGGAAAGAAAGACGAATGAATGCGGGGGGTGGCGCGAAGGGGAAAAGAAGAAGCTCAACAGACAGGACTTGAGCGGGTGGTGGTGGTGGTGGTGGTGGGCAATGTGGTAGGTTGGCCTGGGGGAAGGAAGGGCAATGCAACGACAAGGATAGCCGCAGAGAGAGAGAGAGAGGGTGGTGAGGGGGAGGACGAATAGAAAGCGTGCCACCGTATTGTATCTGGTGAAATGCCAGATACGCCTGGGGCAACGCAGATGAGTATGAGTGGGGGGAAAGACTGTCGATACCGTTGGTAGGGCTATCGCAAAGGGAGGGGAGGGGAGGAGAGCTGGGGAAGAAGAGAGAAGAAGAGAGAAGAAGAGAGGAACAAGGGGGAAGGGACATACTCGCTGCCGATCCGTGTGCCTACAAGCCAGCAATCACCGCAGCGAGGAGCAGCTGTCCCAGACAAACGAGTGCAACGGTGCGGTCGAGAGCGCGGGCACCAAGTGGGGCGGACTCGACCACGTGGCTAGCGCGGCAGGCGATCGAGCTGTCCGCACCGCACGCGTGGCTGCCCGCATTGCAACGGCTCGCGTCGAGCAGCACCTCATCCGCCGTCTTCACCGCGCTGAGGAGGACGGCATTGCTTCGCCACGCGTCAGGCGCGCAGCCGCAGAAGCCGTTGCCGTTGATGCGCAGGAAGGCGAGCTGCTTCATACCCGCCCACGACGCGCTGAGCGATCCACCGAGCTGGTTGCCGGTGAAGTCGGCGGTGAGCAGCGTCGTCGTGTTCCAGGCGGGCAGGTCGCCACAGGCCTTGGCAGCGTTGAGGTTGACCACCTGCAGGCTGCGCATCTCCGTGCCCCACGAGAGCGGGATGGTCCCCGTGAAGGCGGTGTTTGCTAGGTTGATGCTCACGAGGAACGGGATACCCGCCCATTGCGGATCTAGCGTGCCGGTCAAGGACGGGTTGTCGCTAAGGTCGAGGCTGGTGATGACAAGCATCGTGGTATTGACCGTTGGCATCGAGGCGAGCGACGTGCAGGTGCCACGGAGTCCCTTCCCTGCGAGATTGACCATCACCGTGCCAAGTGCGCCGTCGCACTCGATGCCGTCCCAGTCGCAGAAGGCTGCGTTCGCAAAGGTGACGTTCCGCTTGTCGGCCACCGTCCACGCCGACCTCAGCTGTGGGATGTCGCTGGCAAGGCCAAGGAGAAAGCGTTGCGTGTTCACCAGCTGATCCTCGATCACGGGGAAGTCGACGGCGGTGGTGTTGCTATTGTCGTTCGCCGACGGCGGCTGCGTGGTCTCCGTACTGCACACGTTCGATTCGGGTTTGCACGCAGTGGTGACGAGGCACATGTACGGGTTCGTCGTCGATGCTGGCAAACTCGTCAACAGCAGCGGTTTCTGCTGCCATTCCGTCGGCACACAGCCGCAGAAGGCGGAGCCGACGAGGTTGGCCTTGATCAGGTTGGGCAACGAGTCCCCTGCCCAGGACACGGGCAGCGAGCCCGTCATGAGGTTGTTGTAGGACAGGTCAATCGACATGAGCTGCGGCATCCATGTCCATTCCGGCAGTGTCGGGCACAGATTCGTGTGCGACGCGCGGATGCTGGACAGGGCCGTCATGTTCTGCCAGTCCACCGGGATGCCGCCGGTGACGCTCGTGTAGCTGACGTCGATGAGCGCAATGGTGGGGAAGATGCTCCATGAGGCGGGTAGGGTACCGCTGATGCCGGGGTTGGAGGACAGGTCCAGCTTCGATACGAGAAGCGCGTACTCATCCACATCTCCCTCCGCAAAGTCAGGCAGGGTGCCCACCAGGCTGCGATTCCTGAGATTGACACTGGTGGCAGAGTTGATCGCATCGCAGGTGATGCCAGGCCAGCTGCAGAAGTCTGTGCCGGTCCACTCGCTCTGCAGCTGCGGCAGGGCCTCAGAGAACTTCCTCAGGAAGGCCACCGTGCTGCGCCGCTGGGACGCCGTCTGCGCGAGGGCAACCGAGGGGGCGAGGGAAAGGAGAACAAGAAGGAGGAGGATGAGAAGGAAGGGAGCAGAGGTACGCCGAGGCAGAGAGCTTCTCTTCGCTCCCGTCGTTGTCGGGGTGGTGGCAGTTACGTGGGCCATAATGCACTAGAGAAAGACAGAAAGGGAAAGAAGGGGAGGGAGGTGTGGGTGTGGGAGAGGAGAGAATGGTGGGTCTTCTTCGCGGGAGGATGGAGAGGACGAAGGGAGCTATATATGCGAGAGAGAGAGTGTGTGTAAAATATGTTCAATTGTAAGTTACGGAAAGTGGCAGGGTGTGAGGGGGGGGGGGGGGAGGAGAGAGGAATACGGAGAGTGCTTTGTTATCGTAGACCCGCTCTTCTACTTTACTCTGTTTTGATGGAGGAGTGCAGTGATGTTGGGAAGATACGAAGAGGGAACAAAGAGAACCAGGGAAAGACAACGAAGGAAAAGGGGGGAGGGGGAGGGACTGACGGCTGACTGACCGCCTGCGATGGTGGTGGAAGGGGGGGGGGGGGGGGGAGCGGGGGGGGGGGGGAGAGAGAGGACGTGGGCTCCCTGGTTTGCTTTCTGCTCGACGAGCGCGAAGAAGGATGTTGGCGATGTCGAGCGTAGGAGAGAAAACAGTGACAGAGACACGAACTGTGGGGCTTTAGCTAAGTGAGGAGAAGGAGAAGGGGAAGGGGAAGGGGGGGGGGAGAAGAGTAGAGTTTGTGCAGCGACCTCCTCTCCGCGCATCTCTTTCGCAGGTGACCGCTTGTCTTGTGAGATGGGCCAAGCACTCCCCACGGTACCGCCGCCCTCCTCTATAACACTGTGTGGCGACTCCCTTCTCATGCTTTACGCAACATAGAGACGGAGGTTTCTCCTCCCTCATCTGCAGTTAGTGGTGGTGGTGGTGCGACACACAGGCATAGGCAGCGCAGACGCAAAATAGGCAGGAGGTTGATACCAACGAGGACGAGGGGCTGGGTGAAGGGGAGGTAGACAGACAGGTTGATAGGCAGATAGATGAATATACGAGCAAGGAGGGGGGGGGGGGGGGGGGGTTGAGTGGAGAAGAAGAAGAAGAGGAAGTGGCAACGACAGCAAAACATAATCCATCCACATGCTAAGCAATGAAATCGACCGCTTATGCAGTAAGCGGTGAAAAAGAGTTAGAGGAAAGCGTTCAAGGGGAGAGTGGGGAGAGAAGAGAGCACAGACACATAACGAGGCGCTGGCATCTACGGGAAAGCACAGGCGGAGAAGAAAGATGAATAAAGGCGAACGCGAGAGGATGAACGTCACGTTCGCGCGGGGGAGTAGCGTTGTGTGTGAAGCGAAAGCGTCCCCCCCCACTTCCTCCTCCTCTCTCCCCCCCAAGCGGTGTGTGTGTGTGTGTGTGTGTGTGCGGGTACGGCAATGACTGCACAGAGAAAAGTGACAAAGAGTGGTGCGCTGAGTGAAGGGAAACACGTCGATGAAGGAGAGAGGGAAGGAATCAGAGAGGTCTACACACCCGTGTTTATGCTTCCCCCGTCACCCCTCTTCCTGTCCGTGTGCCTGTGTGTGTGTGCCTGTGTGTGTGTGTGTGTGTGTCTACATTTCGCAGTGCGGAGGGTAGGTCACGGTACTGCACGAGTTGGTGACCTCACACCACAAGCCCTCCTGTGCCATCACCACATCCGCGTTGCGCAGCTGCTTCACCGCCTCCATCAGCGCCGGCACCGACCGCCATGACGCAGGCACGCAGCCGCACCCCTTCACGTCGGTGAGGATGACCGTCTGGATCGCGGACAGACGGCTCCAGCTGTCGGGAAGGCGTCCGGTAAGGAACTCGTTCCCGCCAAGATTGAGGTAGTCGAGATTAGGCAGCAGCGCTTCTGCGTCGGCCACCACTGCTGCTGCTGCTGCTGCTGCTGCTGCTGCCGGACAGGCGTGGTCGCTGCTGCGATTGTGGCTCGCGCTGCCTTGACCGGTGGGGGAGAGAGCGTTGGCTCGCGCATGGGGTGCTGGCAGCGATTGCCGCCTTTCTTGCTCCAGCGCGGCGTACGAGGCATCCATGCCCCACTCTGGTAGCGCGCCGCATATGTTAGTGTTCGCCAAGTTCAGCGTGCGCAGAGCCCGCATGCTCGCCCACGTTAGCGGGATGGTGCCCATAACAGAGGTGCCGTGAAGGTCCAGCGTGCGGAGCTGCGTCAGTTGTCCCCATGTCGTCGGCAGGCGGCCGCGCAGAAACGAGTGCGAGGCTAGGCTGATCGCGTAGATGTAGACCTTTTCGCCGTTAATGAACATGCCGCCCTCTCGTTCCTCCTCATCGTAGGGGGGACTTGTCAGTTCAGGCAGGAAGCCAGAGACCTGGAACTGATCGAACACGCCACGGGTGTCAATGCTGATGGCGATAGGGTATGTCGTCGTCGTGCCATCGTCGTCCTGTCTTGCATGGACGGCGACGACTCTCCTCCCGCTGTTGTCGTGGCAGGTGACACCAGTCCAGCGACAGAAATCACTCCAGTCGTCGTAGTTGTCGCTGAGGATGCTGCCATCCGACCAGGTCCGGGCGAACGCGGGGATCTGTGCCGCCAGCTTGCGGAGAAAGCGCTTGGTGTCGGTCCAGTCCCGTGGGGGAATGATAGGGTTTGGGCCGACATGGGAGCTGGCCGTGGATGACGAGGAGGCAGCCGGGGCAGGCGTGAATGACGAGGAGTCAGTGGAGGCAGCCGACGCCGATGACGCTGTGGAGGCCCGACCACCGTCGCTGCTGGTGGTGTCGGAGCCGCTGTCAGTGGGTTCCGCGGGGGGTTTGATGTTGCCACACTGCTTGTTCTCGCTGGTGCACCTGTTGTCCTTTTCGCATGTAGGTGAGAGAAGATCCGGTTTGGCGAGCTTGACGGCGTCCATCAACAATGGGACCCTGTCGAAGTCGCGGGGTATGCAGCCGCAGAAGTCGGTGCCCACGAGGTTAACATATGTGAGGCTGGTAAGCTTGGCCCAGTCGTCCTTCAGGGAGCCACGCATGTTGGGGTTGTTGCCGATGTCGATGTGCCGCAGCGAGGGCTGCTTCCACTCTGGCAAGTCTCTGCACGCGTACGTGTTGGTGATCTTCACCGTCTGCAAGCTCTTCATGTTCTTCCAGTCATCGGGCAGCTCTCCGCGCAGGGAGGTGTAGCTGAGGTCGAGGTAGCGGAGGCGAGTCAGGTCCTCCCAGTCCTCCTCGAACTCGCCCTGTAGGCCAGGGTTGTGACTCATGTCAATCGACACGACCCGAACCTTGTCTCCGTTGATGTCGTCATCATCGATCTCAGGCATCCTGCCTACCACACCCACCCACGATAGGTTGACGCTGACCTCTTGCTCATTCGCGGTGCACGACACGTACTTCCACTGGCAGTAGTTGTCGCCGCTACCGGCCCACGCGGTCTGCAGCACCGGGAGGCTGTGCGCCATCTCACGAAGAAAGCGGAGTGTGTTATCCACCTCTGACCACGGTGCTGCCGCGGTGAGGGTCGCTGTTGCGAAGAGAGCAAGAAAGGCAGCGACGGCCCACCCGGCAGAGGAAAATGGAGAGGGCATGCCGACGGTTCTTTCCCTCTCTCTCTCTCTCTCTGATCAGCGAACAACCAACGAGGGGATGTAGGGAGGAGAAGGGCAAGAGAAGGACGACGAAAGGAGGATGGGGTAGCAGCAGCACTACGAGAGGAGGGAGAGGCGGAGGGGGCGGAGGCGGGTACCGTGAGGTGTGTGTGTGTGTGTGTGTGTGTGTTTGTGCGCGGGGAAGACTAAAGCGACGAAGATAGGGAGAGAGAGGATGCAGTACGCGCCACACTCCGCACAAGTCCATTTCCCCATTTCCACCCCGCGTGCTGTACCCCGCACCTGCTTCCTTCTTTCCTTCCATTTGTCGGGTGTTTGTGGGTAGGCGTACCCACCCCCAGTCAAGCAAGAGTTGCCCATGTCGCGGAGGGCCATGACACACACACACACACACACACACACACACACACACACGCCGCCGTGGGGAGGGAGGGAGTGGACAGGATAAGCTCAACATACAAAGCATCCCCTCTCCTCCCTTTCCCCCCTATCCGTTCCCGCCTCCTATCGCACGAAACGCCGCCTCACGACTTGAGTGTGTGTGTGTGTGTGTGTGTGTGTATGGGTGTGATTTGTGTGTGAGCGGTGTACCGGGCGGCTGGTTTGGTGACAAAGTGTGGTAGGGTGAGTACCCCGTGACGGTGTCCAACAGAGCTTCCCACCGCCCTTTAGTATGCCTCAGCACTGCTGCCGTCGTCGCTGCTGCTGTCGTTGCTGCTGCTGTCGTTGCTGCTGCTCTGAATGTCAACAGCATTGCTGTCGTCATCGTCATTGACCAAGGAGTCGTCCGCGTCCTCGGGCTCAGCCACGCTGTGGTCTTGCTCCCTCTCCTGCTCTTCCTGGGCGAGGGCGATCTTGGCGACATCCAGGTAACTGACAAAGGCGAATGGGAGCAGCACTCCTCGTACCTCAACGCAGAATCTCGGGTTCCGGAGGTGCTCTTCCCGAGGGAACCAGCTGTCCAGCCCTGCCTCCGCTGCCAACGCGCTTCCCGCACCAGAGGGCCCAGTCTCCACAAAGTAGCTGTGGGTGGATGAAGGCAGCGCGCCGCCACCGTTGCCTTCCTCGTTGGTGCCCTGATCGGTATCCCACGCAAGGATCGTGCAGTCCTCCTTGGCAACGAATGGCGAGCGCAGCACATACAGAACGACGCGGTCGAAACTGGTGAGCAGGCGATGCCCCAGCAAGCCGTCGCGCATACGCGCGGTCATCGCAGTCAGTTGGCATCGCAGAGCACGCACCACTTCCTGCCTCTGGCACCGGCCAGCCGCCGTGGTAGCGTCCCTGGCAAACGCACTGACGGGGTACTCGCTGTTGCCGGTGCAGTGGACAAGTATAATACCAAGGAAGTCGGCTGTCGGCTTCTCCACCGTGCAAGTCACGCGACGCACCTCCTCACTGTCTTCTTCGTTTTCGCCCGTGCACACGCCCATCGTGGTCGCTGCCGCCTCGGCCGCCACCGCCGCCTTGTAGGCCACCCACTTTTCGTTCCGGAGGAAGCCCCACCCAAGGAAGCTGCCACAGTTGCCACAATGGCAGAAGGACCAGCTGTAGCCCACAAAGAAGCTGTCCACAGGGGAGTAGTCGCCATGCAGCGCCACCAGCCGCACCCGCTTCTGCTCCTGCTCGACCTGCCCTCTCGTTGTGTCCCTTGTTCTCGGCGGCGCGTCTGTCGTTGTTGTTTCCTCGGTGGGGGAGGGCGGCAGCTCTCTCGGCCAGAGGAAGTCGGGACGCGCGCAGATAAGATCGAAGCGTCTGTCGTGGGCATTCGTCGCGGAGTAAGTCCACACCTCGTTGCCATTCTCAAACAAGTCGAGTGGGTAGGCGTAGACCCGTTCCCGAGCAGGACCTGGGTGTTGCTCAGAGATGATGTCGTCGGCGGTCGCGACGGGGTGACGACACGCGTCACACAGCAGCACGTCCAACACGGGGCCGCTCGCCTCGCTACTGGTGCTCATCTCCCTGCCAGTGTCTTGTTTCTCCCCGTGACGGGCGGGCGGGCGGGGGGGGGGGGGGAGGGGGCTTCAGTAGTTGTGAGAGATGGCTGTGCCAGCAGGAATCCGAGTTCGAGGACAACCTAACGGAGAGGTGTGGGGAGTAGGTGAGGGAGGTGGGAGGGCGGGGGAGACAGGTCACTGGTAAGATCAAACATCGCAAGGCACGTTTTGCTGACACTTCTCCTCCACTTCTCATGAGGTCCTCCTCTTCCCTCACTCCCACCATCCGCACCAGCACCAGCGATCCGCCAGGAGGGCTGTGATGGTAGGAAGCGATTGAGTCATACGACATCCAAGAACGTTTTCCTCAGCGAGAGATCAGCGGCATTGTGTGCGAGTACGAGTACATGGGAAGAATCGGAGAAGGAGGAGACAACGAAGAAGGCACGTGAAGGGGGTAACATGGAGGAGAGGAGAGGGGGGTTCCAAGTCAAAAGAATGCAAAAATACGAAGTAATGATGATGCTATACATCGTCAGTTCCCTTCCACCGTATATGCCATATCGCCCATGCAACATTTCCACCAAGAGGAAGAGCGAGAGAGAAGAAGAAGAGGAAAGGTGTATGTGTGAGGGAGGAGCAACTACTCTGTCACTCTTCCTACTTGTATACATCGTTGTAGCTTCTCAGGTAGACGTCGGCTCTGTGCCCTTTGCCAGGGCGGTGCACCATCATGGCTCCCGTGCGCATGTCGCAGTACCGGTAGGTGTGGCCGTCGGCTGAGCCCTGCGGTGCGACACTGCTCGCCGCAATCTGCCTGTGTGTGGCCTTGTTCCTCTCGGTGTACATGTCACCGCGCTTCGGCAGCGCGAGCAACTTGCGAGCCGCCACGGCACTGTCGAAGTCGTTGCGGCTGCCGCAGTAGTAGAAGCAGGAGTGTGGGCACTGCGAGTGGGTCGTGGCGTCCCCCGTGGCGTTCAACGGCTGCAACGCCGTCCGGGAGGACGCCGCGGAGGGAACTGTGGTGGCAGTCTCGGTCGAGGCCCTGTTTTGGCTGCCCGTGGCCGGTCGTGAGAGTCGCGAAGCGGACGGTGCAGCAGCTCGAGAGGTACTGTTCGCGTGGGCTCCGTCGCAGCGCTGGCTGTTGTTGCTGTTTGCGGTTAGGTACGGACTGAGAGACGTCACTGTGCTGTACAGCCGCAGGATAGGGAGCTTGGGAGCTGCCGCGGAGTGACCCTGCAGGCCACCAGGCGAGGTGGAGGGCCGCGAGCTGCGCTTGCCATTTACGGCGCTTCCGCTTAACGTGTGCTTGCTGTGGGGGTGGGTCGACGCATGAGGCGCCTCCCTTGCTGTGGCGCTCGCTCGCCCACCACGGCAATCTCGCCAGTCTACGTCCTCGCGAGAGGACGTCGGTGCTGTGGGTTGCCGCCACACTTCGTCCGTGGCGATGGGGTAGTCGCTCGGCGAAGTCTGCGTTCCGCGCGTGTTGCCGCGCTGATACAGATGTCGCCGCAAACCACTACCGCGGTTCGAGCCCGTGCTCAGATCATGCCACGGAGAGATTAGGGGGTCTGCGATGGGGTACGGCCGACGTGGTTGGTGGTAGAGCGCGGCAATGGCCCTCGCCATCTCGTCTTCCTCCGCCTCCGCTTCTTGCATGGCAGTTGCGGGGTGTGTCGCAGTGCTACGACTGTCGTGGCCCGCAAACAAGGATGGCCGAGGAGCCCCAAGGGCGTGTTCCGCCGCTCGCTCAGCATCCTGCAGCATGTGTTCCTCCTCACTAAGACAAGCAGAACGACCGCCCGGCTCCCCCTCACTGCCGCGGGCTAGGCACCGGGACTGGCGACGATCCACTTCCGCCTGACGCACCGCGGTTCGTTCGTCCTCAACTTCGCAGGGGTAGGCGGAGTGGCGGCGAGGATCGTCCACGACACAGGCAGTGATGCGCAGCGAGCGGCGCTTACGCACTTCTAGAGAGGCGCGCGCGGCCTCTGCTTCGCTGGGAGAGGACGAGTAATACCTGTGCTGGACGCCGGCGGCAGCCCCGGCACTCGCAGCCACGTGACGCGACTCCCGCCGTTCCACAGCAGTAGAGATGGGGGCGTCCTCGTCTTCGGTCGGGTAGGCGGAGCGGCGGTGTGCTTGGGCGTCGTGGATGTCCGACACGTGACGCGACTCCCGCCGTTCCACAGCAGTAGAGATGGGGGCGTCCTCGTCTTCGGTCGGGTAGGCGGAGCTCCCGCCCTCTCCCCGTTCTGTCGGAGCTGCCTTTCTCTGAGGCGTGGCCTGAGGCGGATGTTGTTGCGCAGCCTTCTCCATGCGTGGCTCTGACAGTTCGTGCGCCAGGGTGCGATTGACAGACTGCTGCTGCTGCTGCTGCGGCCGCCCGAGGGATGACGCACCGCCGTCCTTCTTACTGTCGTCGTCGCGGCGGTAGACCCGCACCACGCTCTTGCGCCGCTCCACCTCCCCCTGCGGCTCCATCGCCTTTGCAGTGTCCACAGTGACGGCGATGCCCTGCTCGGCTGGCGAGCGGGACGCGGTGGTGGGCCTCGCGACTGTGGGGACGGCGGCCACCTCCGCTGTCTCGCTCTCGCCTCCATGAATGCTGGCGAGCCGCCTCTCCCGTATTGTGGCGGCGGGTGGCAGGGCGGCCTCCGATCCCTTCTGCTGCTCTGGGACCTGAGTCTGCAAGACCATGCGCAGGCGCCGCACCGGCTTCTCTGGGGGCGAGCGCATCGCCGCAGCCACCCGCACCGCGCTGTGTTTGCCGCTGCTGCTGTCGAAGCTGCGGTCTGTCATGGGGGCAGGCGGGGTGGCTGCGTCGTGCGTGGGGTACTCCGCCTCCACAGACCTCGCCCGCTCACGTTCCTCGTCCTCCGCTCTGTCAGGTGCGGGTGCGTCCACGGCGAGGCTTGGGATATCAGAGGAGAGCTCCCGCCAGGGATCCTCGACATCTGCCGGTGCGGTGGGGGCCGTTGCCGCTGGGCGGGATAGCGGCGGCCGTCCGCCGTCTTGTCCAGGAGGACTGACCGCCACCGCCGCCTCCTCTGTGGGGTGAGCTGCGTCATCGCCCAGCTCTGCCCAAGGATCGACCTCGCCTTCCCCTCGTTCAGCCTCCGGGGCGGCGACAGCAACGGGGTGCGTGCCGGCTTCCCGCCGCCGCTGGCCATCCACCGCTGCAGCAGCTGTGGTGGCCACGTGCGGGTTCGCCTTGACCCCATCCCTTTCGGCGGTCTCTGCGGATTGGGTATGAGCGGCCGATGCGGCTGCTGCTGCTGTCGTTGCCGCGTTTGTGGGGGAGACAGGGATGAGGGGGAGCGCTGTCCGCACCTCCCTCGCGCTACCGGTGCCGGGGGTGCTGGCTCGGCTGCTGCTGCGGCTGCCGCTGAGGGGCCGTCGTCGGCGGGTGAGCGAATCGCTGAGGCGCGACGCGGATGCCGAGGAACGCGGCTGCCGTGTTTCGTTGACAATGACGTCCATCCCGTGCACCATCGACAGGACTCCCTCCCAGGAAGAAAGGGAAGCGACCGAGACGCACGAAACGTAACAAGAGAGGGAGGGGGGGGGGGGGGCTAGACTGGTGTCACAATGCAAAGAGAAGGAGAATGTAGGGGGGGGGGGGGCGACGTGCCAGTGGGTGTATGTACAATAGTGAGGAGGGAAGGAGGGGGACAGTGCAAGTCGCTTTTGGCCTTTGCGGAAGGAGGGGGGGGGGGGGGGACATAGTTGTCGCAGGTGACCGTGAAGGATGCACGACACCGTTGCCTCACTTCATTGAGGAGGAAGGACGGTGGGGGAGGACCTTATTGTCCTTCCAAAGGAGTTTCCCTACTGCTTCCCTGCTGTGCGAGCCACGCCTTCACCGCCTCGTGTGCCCCCTATGGGACTGTGTGTGCAGTGTGTGCGCGCTGTCACGGCGCGGGAGTGGTGGCACGACACCTGGGCCCCCATCTACACCTGCGTTGTCTTGATGGGTTTACGCTTACGCCAGAGGGAGAGATCAACGACCATAGAGAAAGGGAAGAAAGACGGAGAGAGAGAGAATAAAAGTAGTACGAGAGACAGAGGGAAAGAGTGCAGATGGGAAGGGTTGGTGATAATAGGGGGAAAATGATCCGTGCCGGACAATGAATGAGATGGGATAAAGTCGGAGATGGCGTACGAGTAGTGAGGGGTGGGTGGGTGGGGAAAGTAGCCAAAGAATGAGAAGAGAGAGAGAGAGCTGCGAGCGGAACAACCCACAGCGACAGAGAAGGGAAGGAGGTGGGGGGAGGGGGAGGGAGGCCTCTCTGCGAAGAAGAATTGGAGGTCACGAAAGAGAAAAATGGTGAAGCGAGAAGGAAGTAATCTCTACGAAAGGGAAGGGAAAGGAGGGCGTACACCCACTCACATGATTTGCCCCTTCGTGTGTGTGGGGGGTGAGGAAGGAGTCGACCATGGTTTCGCCAGAAAAGGGAGAGGTGAGAATCGTAGCAGAAACGGGAAGAGATAGAGGAGGAGGAAGGAACAACCGAAGAGAAACAAGGAAAGGGGTAATGATAACACACATTGGCAAGCGCTCTCCGCCGGTTGTACGATGAAGAAGGGAAAGAGTAAGGGAGGGGGAGGGAAGGGGGGAGGAGGGGGTAGAGAGCAGCCCAGCCTAGCCTCTTCTAGACTCCCCACCCCCAAACACACACGACACGAGAACAAGAGAGGAAAAAAGCAACCAGTAGCACACATGTCGAGACAGTGCCTCCTCCACGCTTTGCAAAATAGCCAACAATGATAAAGGAAAAACGGAAAAGACATAGCCATCATAACGATAAGAAGCAATCATCATCATCGTCATATCCGCTATCCTCTCGGTAACATCAAGCAAGCGGCGACAACAGCAACAACAACGACAGCAGTAACAGTAACAATGTGAAGTCTGCCTCCGCTCCCCACCCCCACCCTCCCTCAAGGATAGCGGCCTCGACCACCGACGCCCAGGCGTAACCGGCTCAAACAGCTGGAAGGAGGAAAAAGAAGGAGAGCGGAGCGTGGGAAAGAGGGGGGGGGGAGTGTCAGGTCGGTCAGACAGGAAGTCGATAATACAGAGACAATATGAATGTGTTTGTCTGTGTGGGAGAGGGAAGGGGGAAGAGGGGTAGAAGGAAGGAGGAAGGAGGACCTCACATGTGAGAAGTCATTCAAGAAGGTTAGGTGAACTCTCACACGATGAAAGGCAAATGAGTAATCCACACGACGGTAGGAGGAGGGGAGGAGGGGAGAGAGGTCTTTGGACAGAATGAAGAGAAGAGAAGGTGGCAATACAAAAGAAGAGAGGGAGGGGGAAGGAGGGCAGTAAAGTCACTGGTCCAACGGTGCAGGCTCACAGAGCTATCGGCAGAGGTGCCCGGGTGAGTTGGGGAGGGAGGGAGGGAAGGAGGTGGGAAGGCAGGGGGAGGAGGAGTAGAGAAGTGCCCGAAACACACCGCGGCGAAGGGGAGAACAGAACAGAGCAGAGCAGAGAGGAGTGGCTGCTCGCTCTCCCCCCCCTCCTGTCTTGCCGTATGTTGGCGTAACACCCCCCCCCCCGGTACATTCTGTGATTGGCTGGATCCTTTCTCACGGTTTCGCTGGTCACTTCTCCGCTGCGATGCTCCCCTCCTCCTGCCCCATCCTAAGGGTCACCCCGGAAGCTACTTTCCATCGTACCTTCCTTCCCCCCTCTACTCCTTCTTGAAGGCTACCTCTCTGCCTCTCCTCCCCCTTGCCCTTCTCCTACAACGCCCCCCCACCCGCCTTCAAACATCCTTCTACAACCAGACGACGTTGGCTACCTGCCGGTTCGAGTTCTGGTGGCTCTGGTTGCCCTTCGACTGCGACACGGAGTCGCTGCGGCGGGCCGAGGAGGGTGGCGAGGCCGTGGACGGGGCGTTCTGCTCGCCATGTTTTGCCTTCATGAGGTCCTCAAAGACGAGGAGGGGGGTGCGCAGGGTCTTGTCCTTGACCGCCGGCAGGCTCTTCAGGTCCTGGTTGCGTGCGCGGCCCTGGAGGAAGACCGCGGCGGGCCACGAGCGGCGCTGCTTGAGCAGCAGGTCGCGCAGGGGGTAGAGGGCCTCGGCCACGACAACGGGCGAGAGAGGGTCTTCCTCCTCGGCGGGGCCAAGCCGCTCTTCCTCCGCAAGAATGTCCGCTGGGGTGGGATCGCTATTCGGCCACGGCGAGCTGCTGCCTGTGGTGTTGCGTGGCGTGGTGACGCTGGCGCGAGGGGTGCGCACACCGCGCGGTGTCGGCGCCGCCTTCTTCTTCTCCTCCTCCAGCTGCTTCGCGCGCTGCTCCTCGAGCTTGGCAAGGCCCTCCTCTCGTGTGGGCAGCGAGGGCATCACGGACTGCTCGACGAACCCGTCCGGCACGACGCCGCTCAGCGCGATGGCGTACTCATTCAGCTCAATGTGGGCAAAGGAGGCGGGGTAGGGGTTGCGGCGGGTGCCAGCGGACACGCCCCAGTTCGCCCCGAGAGCGAAGTAGCGAGGCGGGCAGGAGGTGAAGGGGCGGAAGGCCTTGATGGGGACCTCCACCTGCATCGGCTGCTTCGCCGTCAGCCGGCTCGGCGCCATCACGCAGTAGTAGTTCTCTTCCGGGCCCTGCTCGGCGTCGAAGAAGTACTCGGCGACGTTGCCCTTGCAGGTGAAGCCGTGATACTGATTCTCATACGTGATGGCGCTGCGCACGACGGCGGCGAAGCGGTAGCGTTCTTCCTGCGCATTCAGGAAGGCCCCGCGCGGCTTGCGCTCGTCGGCGGAGTTGGTGACCATGAGCAGCACCTTCTCGTTGGTCAGGTCATACACAAGCAGGTCGACAGTGCCCTCCTTCACGGCATTCGGGTCGTTGTTCTCGCGGTAGCTGTACGTGGCGGGGCTGAGGACGACGATGTGGGGCAGGCCGCGGCGCTCAGCCACCTTGCTGGCGAAGGTAGTGCGGTTGGCGGGGTTCACTGACGGCGCGTACGACGACTTCTGCGGGGTGAAGAACTTCTTGTAGTCCTCCAGCACCGTCGTGTTTTTGCCCACAATCTTGTTGGGGCCCATGGCGGGGCAGTCGGCGCAGACGGAGGCGAGGAACCAGTAGCGGAAGGTCTCGGCATCCTTCAGGGGCTCCAGCTGCTTCATGACAGCGCGGGCGTCGCCGTCGCCGTTCTTCAGCATAGCGTCCCAGTCGTCCATGGAAAGGATGTTGAGGTAGTTCTTGTGGCAGGCATCGATGATCTTGGGCAGCGAGTACTGCGCGACGCGGGAGCTGCGAACAAACTCGTCGTCGGCAGGCAGGCCACGCATCGCAGCCAGGTCAACACCACCCTCGTTGGGTTCACCGAGCTCCTTGTCCTTGCGACTGCAGAGGGACACGAGGCGGTCAATGCCGAACTCGCGGTAAATGTCGTTCCGAAGGTTCACGAACGCCTCCAGGCGCTTCACCGAGGGGCACTCCTCCAGCCCGCGGCGGAGCTGGGCCACGCGCTGGCGAAGCTGCTCGTACTCCACGCGCTTGTTCTGCAGCACCTGCTGGCTGAACATCTTGTTGTGCTCGTCCACCTCGAAGGGCTTCTCGGCCTGCGTGAAGTACGCCTTCCCACCCATCTTCTTCAGCTGGTTCGGCACTTCACCGTCACTGCTCTCGCTGGTGTACTGCCCCTCCTCCAGTGCGGCGTACTGACGGTACAGGGCCACCGTAGCGGCGGACTCCAGCAGCAAGGCCTGGGACGGCATGTACGTCATGAACATCTGATGGCGCAGCAGCACGGCGTTTTCCTTTTCCCACGCGGCAAGCTCCCCGTGTGCCTCCTTCAGCTGCTTCTGTTCATCGCTCTCGAGGGCGGCGAGCTGGAGCTGGAGCTGCTTGGCAGAGAAGAACTTGGCACGCGCTTTGGCGTCTTGCGCATAGGTCGACATGTCCTCGCCGCTGCCCAGGTACGGCGACAGGCGTGCCTGCACACTGTTCGTCTTGAAGGCCTCGCGGAGCTGGGCATGGATCGCCACACGGACGGTAAGCTGATCGCTGCGGTTGGACTCGAGGAGGTCGGCCACGCGGTCGACGTAGCGGTTGTTGTTGAGTAGTTGCGGGTCGCCAGCATAGAGGTTCATGTCGGTCGACATGACGCCTGCCAGCGTCTGGACGGAGGTGGTCATGTTGCTCCTTTAGGTATCAAGTATGGAGCAGCTGCTTTCCTTTCTCTTGTTTTTGATGCTCTCTCAAGTGCTACGTACTCCGTGAGCGAAGCGCGTCTTGCAGCTCGAGAGGAAAAGAGTGGGGGAACGGGAGTGGAACGGGTATGCCACAAGGCGTCGGGGAGAAGCGAGGCAATAATGACGAAAACAATAGATAGTGAATTATAGTCAAAGGAGAAATGGACAATGAGGAGGAGGGGGATTGAGAAGGATCTCTTCGGTAAAGTTGTGACGAGAGGGGGAGAGAGAGGGAAATCTAAGGGAGAGGACAGATAAAAGAGCTAACTGAACCGCAATACGTGAGCGTCAACACTACGTTGAAGCCGCAGACACACACACACACAGACACAGACAGACGAGATGGGAGGGAAGGAGGGAGAGTGGGATTCACAGTAGACAATGAGGGCTGACAACAGCGGCACACGATGAAGGTCCTTTGATGCGGAGCGCTTCTCCTCTCCCCTCTGTTCTTCCGGTATTCTCTGTGATATATTGTTTCTTGGAGGAATAGGTTAACATGTTAAGCAAACACGTGACGGGGGGAGAGAAATCGTAGGCGCGCTCTCCGGGATGGTTCAAGTGTCCCCTCGCCCAACCGGGCAAGCACAGTGAATCAGGAACCACATGCCTTCCATCGATGTTCCACGATCCCTTTCTGTTTGTATTTTTTCCATAATAGTTTTCACTGAAAAGAGCCTTATCGTCGTTACTTCCTATCTCACCCGTACGCACACACCATTTTCGAGGAGAACGTCGTCAACGAGGAAGAGAGAGAAAATCGTAGGAGAGGGGGTGGAGGACCTCAAAATGAAAGTAGAAGTCGGGGAGAACCCTGCACGCCTACAGCTCACTCAGCCGAAGTGACGAGCAGTCTGCTCCCACTTCGATTATCCCCCACCACCGCCACACCTGCGACGTGCGAGGAATAGGAGAGGGAGGGTGTGTGTGTGTGTGTGTGGGGTGAGTGGGTGCTGACGTGTGTGCCCGGGGGCGGCGACACGCACACACGCGCAAGGCGGCGCGCTTACTT
>JASAOB010002591.1:0-27118 GCA_030849825.1 Herpetomonas tarakana | reverse complement strand
GTGTGTGTGTGTGTGTGTGTGTGTGTGTGTGGAGTGTGTGTGTAGGTGTCTTCTCTTGTGTGTGGATATGTACCACTGCTGGTGTCTGCACGGCTACGCACCTCTCTCGAGTGGAGTGGGGGAAAGGCCTCACAGGACGAGGATAGCGAGAGGGTAGCGAGAGGGACTGAGAGGAAAGAGTGTGCACCGCATGCAGAGAAGGGACTCTCGTGCTCGCACGAGGTGCATCATGGTGTCTGCCCTTCCCTTTGTTTACTATTATTACGATTGTTCGCCCATTGAGAGACATTCGCATATATATTTCTTTTTTTGTGTGTGTGTGATCGTGACAGTCCAAAAGATAGCTGAACCGGTCCAGCCACCACCTGTGGCTTCCTTCGCATCTCAAACTATTCTCTACGTCCATGGCAGGTGGTTAGGAAAGAGCAGCCCTCCCACCAGTGCCCAGATAACGGAGATGAGCAAGATGGCTTTACTGACGCGGTTCCTCGGGTGGATGGCGAGTTGAAAGCCGGCGAGCCAGTACAAGGCGGGGCTCGACATGAGGAAGCGGTTCGCCACTTGCACATGCATGACGGTGAAGGCAATGAGGCCCAGTACCCAGAGGTACACCACGTTAGCTGACAGCACGAGTGACCCCAGCAGCAGCAGCAGCGATGGGGACGACGATGACGGCGGCTCCTGCAGACGTGGGCTGCTGGTTGCCAGCTTCTCTTCCTTCCTCCTTACTGCTGCCAGGCTGGGCTTCAGGTAGTAGTGGAACGAGCAGTACAGAATGATGAAGCCGATAGGAAGGCTAATGACGACGTTGGGACTGTTCACAACGGTGTAGGCAGTCAGGAAGCCCACGTTCCAGTACTTCTTCTGCAGCATGCCATAGAGCTTCCAAAACTGCCTACCGATACGTTGCTGTTCCTCGGCACTCCACATGGGCACGTACACCTTCCAGCCGTGGTAGTTCATGAGGATGTACGGGGTCAGCACAGCCAGGATTTCGATGAAGAGCACGAGCAGCCGTGGCAGGCTCGCGATGCGGCCGCACGGTGGGTGGAGTGTGTACACCACCATCGGACTCTTCTTGCTACCCTTCTGCGTTGCCGTCTTGCGGTCGGGGCTGCGGCCACCGCCTGCTTCCGTTGACTTGGCGAGGTAGTGGCCATGAATGCATGACCAGCGGCGCCGGTACAAGGCGGGGAAGCACGCACGTATGAACGTGGGGTAGAGCAGAAAGCCGCCACAGACAAACGCGTTCGAGCGGGACAGCGCCGCAGTGGTAAAACAAAGCACTGCCATCACCTCATCAGCGCTCGTGTAGGCCTGCCGCCAGTGAATGCTCGGAAGGGGTGGGCTGCTGTCTTGACAGTCTCCTCCTCCTCCGCCGCCGCCGCCGTCGCCGTCCCTGTCCGAGCTGCTGCTCCGCTTGCCTCTCTTCGTGGTGCAGCTGGGGAAGGGAAAGGTGAGGCAGGTGCCGGTGCAGTCCTTGCCCTGCGGCGCAGTGGCCGCGGGGAACCGCGCCAACAGGTACACCCCAGCAAAGGTAAGGAAGGAGAAGCAGCTCTCCGTGTAGACGGCGACGGTGAAGATCATGGAGGGGGTGGCGATCCAGCACAGTACGGCGCCACCCGCCACCCGCCACAGTATCTGCACCATCTGGGCTGTACCGCATCGACGGGGAGAGGGCCCCCCCGCGCCGAGGATGCCGCGGATTGGCGGGAAGCTGTCGAGCATGGTGCCCGTGAGGGAGTGTCTCACGCGGTACTCCACCGCGGCCTCCAGCGCCGTCTCCTCTGCCGACTTCGCCCTCGGTCCCGCCTCCCCGCTTTGCCGCTTCGTTCCCCGAGCTTTTCGGTCCTTGCTGTAGTGGTTCTCCCGAGTCACGAGGTCGTGCGCCTCGGGGCCCAACAGGGTCAGCAGAGTCAATCGACGGAGAACCACACCGGCGAAGGCGCAGGCAAGGATGTTGAGGAGGCACACGTAGAAGGACACTGGCGCGATCCGGTGCAGGATCGGGCAGACGTCCTTGGTGAGGAAGGAGGTCAGTCGGATCAGCAGCGGGACAAAGGGAAAGAACACGTGCAGGTTCTCGTGCGAGTAGCCGTGTGCGGCAATGTGGAAGAAGTGGACCCCGTCCCAGTTCCGCATGCCCGTGAGGCGGTCGTCGTCGTAGAGCAGCTCCCCCGTGTCGAAGAGAAGGAATTTAGGCGGCAACAGGAAGAGGAGAGGGAGGACATGGACGCAAAAGAGGCTGTAGAGCACGAAGGCGACGCGGACACCAAGGATGACGAGCACGAGGTCGCGCTCTCGGCACCTCGCCAGGTCCATCAGTATGTCCCTTGGCGGCGCGAGGAGCCGCCTTAGCGAGGGTAGGCCCATTCAGCTCTCGTTTCACTAGGCTGGCATGGAGAAGGAGGAGGGGAGGGGACATAGAGGAGGAAGGGGTGAAGGAGCGCCGGCCATGACAAGGATGGCAGGATTGCCTTTCGGCAGAACATCAGAGCAGATCGAGTGAGTGTGCATGTTTGATGCTTTGACCGAGTGATTGTGCCCCTCCTCCTGGGGCAGGTTTCCTCTTCCGCATCTTCTTATCGGTTTCTTTTTGGTAGTGATATATGTTTGTGCGTGTGTTATCTGGCATGGGTGCGGTAGTGCACATACTCCATAGCCCATTGTGCCCGCGGGCTGCCGCACTTGGGGCAATGCGTGGGACTGCTCTGCTCCTGCGTCCTCCGTCGACCGACGCTGTATAGCTTCTTCCGCAGCTTTGGGTTCCTCATCAGCCGCTCCGTCTCCGCCAGGCGTTTCCTTTCTCTTTCCAAGACGATCCAGCTCTGCTGCCCGCTGCCCCCGTGTGCGCTGTTGTCCTCACCGCCCCACAACTCCCGCGGCCGCGCGCCGTACACGTGAAAGCAACTCAGGCACCGTACCAGGGTGCGCTCGTTGCTCTTCATCAACTCGCTCTTCGTCACGCTCTGCTGCAGCAGGAGGCTGTCCTGCACTTGCTTGTGCATGGGCGACGTGCCCGCGTCCAGGTGGGCCATGGCGTTCAGCGCGGCTACGGGAGGGAGGGAGACGTCGGTGTGGCGGCTCACCTCTGCCCTTGTGGGGCGGCGTCCGCCGTGTGCAGCACGGAAGGCCTGCACCTCCCGCGCGTACACCGCCTTGTCCTTCTTCATCCGAATGCGATGGTGCTTGTCGGCGAAGTCGTACGCGCGGCGCAGGGCAGCCTGCTGCCCTCGCATTTCGGCCAGGCTGCTGGGGGCCAACGGTGCGGAGGCGGAGGTGGGGTTGCCAAAGGATGCGGCAGTGGTGGTGGTGGTGGCGGCGTGTGCCTGGAGGCGGTGGTGGTGCTGCTGGAATGCGGCCCCGAAGGAGGACTGCTGTATGTACGGCGACGACGATGAAGCGTCTGGGGCGGTGGCGAGGCTGCTGCTGCTGCTGCTGCTGTTGCTGTTGCGCGTTCCTATGGGGTTCGCCTCTCCCGCCGGTGCGCTCTCCAATGCGTCAATGACAGAGACCCGTGTGTTAGTCAGCTTTGGTCGGGGGGCCTTGGCCTTCTGATATCGAGAGAGGGGTCCGTGGTGGCCGCCTCTCGGCGCAAAGGCAAGCCGTAGCGAACTTGCCTTCCACATTGTCCAAGCCCCTCCCTCTCCCCCTAACACGCCTCTGCGAATGCGTTCCCTTCTTCCTTCCTTTTCAGCTATGGTGTACATGTACATTGACGGAGAAGAAGGCATACCACATTGAGAGGGAAAGGGTGTGGAGAGAGGGAGATGGAAATACAGTTCACCCACCCCATGGGCGGGGATGGCTGGGAAGGCACGAAGCCTCTTCCCCCTTTCCCACCCCCACCCCCTCTTTGCCCCCCCCCCCCCATTGCCAGGCGGGAGGGGAGAGGGAGGGACGGTGCCAGACTCGCTGAGTCGCAATTCGTTATTATGGGATATGGCCAAGGGACATGGCGGGAAGAGAGGAGATTAGGTTAGTGAGGTGAATTAATCGTCAATTACAGATGAAGGTAAGGGGGGGGGGGGGAGAAGCCTTAGGCGACGGCACGGCTTCCCGTCCCTTTCTCTTTGGCTTTGCGCTGCTTGTGGGGAGGGGTGGACTTGGCCTTGACCTGCTCCCCCTCACCCTCCTCCTCCTCGGTGCGGGTCCTCTTCTTCTTGGCCGCCGCGGGGCCGTCCCGCTCTTCCGGGTCCGCCACCACTGCCGCTGGTGACGCAGACAGTTGCTGCGCCGCTCCGCTACCCCCAGCGCCATGGCCGGCACGTTTCCGCGGCTGCTGCGGCTTCCCACCCACTCCTCCCGCCTTTTTCGCCTCGTGCAGTTGCTGTGCCTTGGCGGCGGACATGAGGGCGTGTGGGTCGCTGGTGTCCATGCCACCGTCGTTCCCCCCCGCTTTGCCCGTCTTCTTCCTCGCCCCCATGCCAGCGGTCGAGGACGCAGCGACGCGCGTGAAGGCGGAGGACGGCGCCGGCAGCAACGCCCCGCGGCCGATTCGCAGGATCTCCTCGTGCATGGCCTGACTCTTCTTGGGCAGCGGCGCCGCCGTGACGCCGACAACGTAGACGGCGCTGGGGGCGAGGGCGTCGTAGAAGACCATGCCCCTGTCCCGCAGCGCCGCACGAATGGTGCGGACCGCGTGCGCCGCCGGCTCCCGCTCGACGAGCGCGGCGATGTACTCGCGACTCTGCGCCTTCTCCAACTCGTCGAGCTGACGAAGGCGGACGAGGGTCCTGCTCGCGGGCACCCCCGCGGCGGTGGCGGCGGCGGCCACCAATGTACCCGTCCCATTGACCACGGCCGACACGTCTGCGATGGCGCTGGCGTCGCCGTCCGCGGAGCCGCCACTGCCGCCACCACCGCCGCTGGTGCCGCTGCGCACGGTGATGCAGCGGTCCGGTTGAAGGACGAGCTGCGGGTGGAAGTGCACGACAAAGTCAAAGGCGACGGGGTCAGACGTGAACACGGCCCGCTCCACCGCTGTCTCCGCGCAGGTATCGCTGGCATCGTGCTGTGCCAGCTGGCCAGCGCACGGCAGCCGGCAGTAGGGAGAGAGGTGGCTCAGCAGCAGCGCCAGTGCCCCCCTGGCGAGCTGCACGAGGCGGTGCAGGATCATGGGACGCGGGGTGCTGAAGGTGAAGGGGCTCTCCGTGGGGGCGTAGGGGGCCGCAATGTACATGGCCTGGTGCTCCGCCGGCTTGCGCAGGAGCTTGCGCGCGGCGGTGGTGGGGTCCTTCTCGTCGTCCGTGAAGGGCAGGATCAGCGGATGTTTCCAGTCGTGCGAGGCAATAAGCTCAAGGAAGCGAATGAAGCCTGCCGCGGAGGTGCGCGGTGCTCCCATGACGGTGCTTGTGGCGCCCGTGGTGGAGGTCGAGGTGCTCGAGCCGGTCTCCGTCAGGTATGCGTTAGCCACGAGGAGCTCAATCGCCTCGGGGGCGATGAACTCGTACAGCATCATCGCGCTCACCCAGCGCTTCGCCAGGCGAACGGCGTTGGCGTAGCTGTGGTGGCCATAGGAAATGCTGCTGACGAACTTGGTGTGCTGCGCGGTCCAGAAGAGCTTCTGCTCCACCGTGGCGGCCTCCCCCTCGCGCTGGAGTGCGCGCAGCAGAGAGACTTCGCGGTAGTGGGCGACGTAGATGCGAAAGAGGTAGCCGCGGCAGATGATGTCGACGGACTGGCTGTAGCCAAACGCGGTGAGGGTCGTTCCGTCGTCCTCGCTACTGCCGCCGCTCCGCTTCCGGTGGTCGGGGTGGTAGCGCTGCTGGATGTACTTGGCGAGCTGCGCGCAGATGGCGCCCTTCATGAGGCCAATCGCCTCCAGCGTGTCTGGGATCTTGCCCTTGTCATCAATGGCCATGACGCAGTGGATGGGCTCCACCGTCGCGGCCGTGCTCAGACCCGCGTACGACTCCGTGTCGAGTGCGTCGGTGGTGTGTGTGAGGGAGACGTGAGGGCGGACGGGGAAGACCTCCGTGTTGCGCTCGCTGGCCGCAATGACGCAGAAGTCCGTAATCCTGCACGGGAGGACGGCGCGGGGCAGGTTGGCAATGACCTTCTGCACCTCCAGGGAGGCCTCTCGCAAGGAGCGCTGCATGAAATGGGCGGCATCGCGCCACTCGGCGCCGATGCGCTCCACCAGGAAGCCCTCCAGGCCACCAAGAAGGACGGCCGCGCTGGCGCCAGGACTGGTGTGCTTGCGGAGGGCGTACTCAGCAACAGCGCGGATGACCGTTGAGGCGGGGAGGGCGGTCGTCGCGCACTCGCCCACGACCTCCGGGAAGGTCCAGAGCACGCAGCGGTAGATGGCGCCGTCGGGGAACTGCCGCGTGGAGGTTTTGTCGCTGCCCCAGAAGGCGTTGAACTGCGCGACGGCGTCAGTGTCCTCGATGGGTGGGCCGCGGGTGAGGTGGTTGCGGCCGTCGGGCTCGGACGTGAGCTGTACAATGACCTGGATCGTGCCTGGTCCCACGGGCCACGCCGACACAAAGCTGGCACGGTTGCTCAGCGCCGTCCTCAGCGTCGCGGTGCAGACCTCTCTGACTCTATGGACCAGCGGACTCATGAAAACGGTCGACTTGCGGACCGACTCGGCATCGTGCAGCGTGCTCAGCGCCTCCTCGTCCGCCTCGTCATCGTCGCCCTTGCGGAGGAGGACGTTGTGGAGAGTGAGAGCGACGTCGTACCGCAGCTGCAGCGGCCGAAACGGCGTTCGTCGAAAAACATCCGAGGCAACGGGGCTCGACAGGGCCTCCTCAGCAGCGCGCTGCACGACATTCCGGAAGAACTCCGCAGAACTGCGGAAGAGGACGTTCATCACCTCACCAGACAGTCGCAGCACCGCGACTTCTCCCCGCTCCTCCGCTGCGGGAACCGCCACCGCCGCTGCCGCGGCAGCAGCAGTAGTAGGGAGGAAGTAGCCGTGCGAGAGACGGATCCATACCGCCCTGGCGGCATTCTCTTCGCTCGTCGTCGCCGTGACAACGCCGTCCTCAAGCAGCTTGAGGAGCATGCAGGCAAGCAGGAAGCCGTTCAGTCCTTCCTGGTGGCCCGACGCGGCGGCCATCAGACCGACGTGGTGCGCCCAACACTTGAGAATGACCAGCGCGCGACGAAGGCCGTCGGCCGCAACGAGCACCTTGTGAATCTTCTTAAGGTAGAAAGGCATCATGTAGTCCTCGAGGACGAGGTAGCTGTAGAAGGGGTGCTTCCTGGTGGCCGCCGCGCTCGTGACACGGCCAGAGCGCTGGGCGGGGCGAAAGTGCAAGTCGATATAGAAGGTTTCGTACATGCGCTCATGCGAGAGGCCCTTGCCGCTAGTGTTACTGTTACCGTCGTCGCCGTGGTCCTCCTCGCCGCCACTGCTGCTGCTGCCACGACGCAGAAAGCGAACACGCAGAATGTGTTTGTTTGCGTTGCCGTAGCAGCCGTGGATCGGCACGCGACGCACCACGGCGCGAGAGAGGCGCTCGGCCGCCGCCATGTTGGCCACCGTCTGCCCGTCATCTTCCTCACTGTCGTTGTCGTCCTCTCCGCCATCCCCGGCCCTGGCCTCTCTCTTTTCCCCATTGCCCTTGCCTTTGCCAGACTCGCGGGAGCGCTTCATCGACTTCCGCTCGTGCGGCTTGCTGGCCTTGGCGGCCATCTTTCTGGTGGCCCCCTGGACGAGCCGGTTCACGGCGGCTTCAATCTCTTCCAGGAAGGACTGGCGACGTTCCAGGTAGCGGCCCTCGTGCAGGTCCGCCTGGCTGCACTTCTCCACCGGCATCGTCACGACGAGGTCGGCTCCCACGCCGCGGCTGGCGTGCATGTGGGTGAACGGCACCGCGTGCACGCAGGTGCGGAGGAGGAAGCTACCCGCCGGGCTCACCACATCGAGCATCGATTGGGGGCTTGCTTCATGCTCCTCTTCTTCCCCTGCGGCGGCGGCCAGGGCCTTCTCCTCAAAACTCGTGGGGTAGCCAGCCTTTTCGTAGTACTGGTGGATGGCGGAGTGCAGGTCGCGCATGTGAGTGTCCACGCGCGAGATGAGGGCATCGGACCAGGCCACGCTGTAGTCCTGAAGGGACATATTTATGTGTCTGTGTGGGGGGAGGGTGCGAGTGTGTGTCAATGTGCGTGCTTACCTGTGTGTGTGTGTGTGTGTGTGTGTGTGGAGTGTCCCTGTGCTCACTGCCCTTCACACGGAAATGAAAAAGGGACCAGCAAGCCAGTTAGGTTAAGTGTCGGCGCAATAGTTATCAAGACAGGGAGAGAGCGTTTCCTCTTCTGCCAGAGGAGTGATAGGGGGGGGGGGGAGGGGGGAGGGGGAAGACGAAAGGGAGAGTCAGTATGTGTATAACACACCCACAGAGAGGGAGGGAGAGGACCACCACAGGACACGAGGAAGAAGGGGGGGGGGGGGGGCATTGCTCCGTTTATCCGCGCGAGACAACGGCCCTTCCCTTCCCTTCCCTCTCCGGAAGGATATAGGAGAGCGAGCTCCTTCGGTCATTCTTCAAGTTGCATCTAGGCTACGTGGCAAAGGAAATGTGTACAGGAGGAAACAAGACAGTCGTGGAGTGGTGCGGGGCGGGAGTGGGGGGGGGGGGGACACACATGTCTCCCCCCCTCGCCCTTGCGCTACTTTGTCGGGGAGGGAGTTTGAATAGCGCGGCGGAACAAGGCAGATGTTCCCTCATGCCTTTGTTCCACGTACTGCTGTCGATGGCGCTGCTGCTGCTGCTGCTGCCGATGTCGATTTTCGGCGTAGGTGCGCAATCTGGCCTCTACACGCTCCCGTGCGGTGTCGTACGCGCCGTGATCCGGACGCTGCCGCTGCTGCTGCTGCTGCTGCTGAAGAAGGGGAGCAGGGGAGTACGCCTGATCGGCGCTTCCGTCTGTATGTCTACCTCTTGCCACCGGTGCGTGCGGTGGTGGCGATGTCGCCGCCGCGAGAAGGGAATCCATGTGCGTGTGCTGCCTCTCTAGCAAGCTCTGCAGCACCTGGCGCTCCTGTCGCCACTGCCGCCTCTCTTGGTCAAAGTCCTTCTGCATCTGATCCACAAAGCTGTTCATGCGCTTGTCGTAGGTGTCAAAGGCATCTTGGATGTCGTCCAGCTCGGCCCTGTGCTGCTGCTGGAGCTCAGCCTCGCGTTGCCGCAGCACCTCCGTGAAGGAGCGACTGACCCGATCTAGCTGCTGCTCCGTGGCTTTGAGGGATTCCCGCAGGTGAGCGCAGTCTTTCTCCGCCTGCGCACGGGCCGCGACCGCCTCGCGGGCCTCTTCCTGTGCTGTCAAGAGCTGCTGCAGCACCTCCTCCTGTATGCGCAAGGCACGGCGCAACTCCGCAATTGTGTCGTCCTTTGCGATCTCCTGTGCCTCTGCCAGAGGCTGCTGCTGCTGAGGGGAGGTGACGAGGTCCGCTGACCACGACCGATGCTGCTGGTGAGGAGGTTGGCGTGCCGCACCACGCATCGGAAGAAGGGCCACCATGGGTGCCGCCGCGTGGCCACCACCACCACCACTGCTGCTGCTGTTGTTGTGGTGGTTGGTGTTGCTCGTGTTGGGACCCCAGTAGGAGGGTGGCCGCGGCGGTGTCCACGTGCGGACCGCGTGAGGCGGCAGCAAAGGCTGCGAGACAAGGTCGCGAGTCGCTGTCGTTCCGCGAACGTCGGCTTCCGTTGGCGCTCGTGGGGTGGGGCGTGCCATGGTTGGCACCGGTGCTGTTACCGCTGGTTTCGCGGCCACTGGGCCATCAGAAGGAGGAGGAGGGGGAGGTGGAGTGACTTTCGATGGCACCCCACCACTACCACGACCAGCAACAAGGACGCTTCCACTTCGTCCGTTTCTACCACCACCATCCCCCACAAGATCCTCTAGCGGTGGCTGCTCCTCCGTTGGCCCGCCGTCCTCCGAGGTCACTGCAAAGCTGCTTTCCCCTGCCAAGGCCCGCTCCGGCTGCGGTGCAGAGTCAGGGACCTGTCGCTGTTGTTGTTGTTGCTGCTGCTGCTGCAAGGACGGCTTTACGCCATCTCCGCCAGGGGACGTAGAGGTGGACGAGGAGAGGGGGGAGGGTGGGGATGGTGCTGTGGGGGTCTTGCTATCGCGCGGGCCCTCCTGCGTGCTCGCCGTCGAGGGGCCGCGCTGCCGCTGAGTGGGCCCCTGCCCATTCCTCGTCTCCTCGTCATCCAGGGAGCGCGCATTCCGCGCCGCCTTCACATCCTCCTTCTCCTTCTCTGGGTCCGGGTCCGTGTCTGCCCTCTCGCGCCGCGTTGGGCTGACGTAGGTCCAGTTCGGGGTATGAAAGGACGCTTCGCAGTGAGGGGACTGCTTCAGTGCCTTCACCAGGTTCAGCGCAGCACTCTCCGAAGGAAGCCGAAGCACCAGCACCGGCTCAGCAACCACACGAAACGTCATGATAACGACAACAGAGGAGCCATCCTCGTCGTCGTCGTCGCTCGTGGCAGCGTTGCTACCGCTAGTGGAATGATGAGGGGCTGACTTCTTGGCCGCTGCCTCGGTCGCGCTGCTGAGGGGCACCTCGTCCTCCCTGATGGCGGGGGCTAAGCTCAGCGAGACGGCTTCCACTTTCTCAAGGAGTATGGTGCGCGTGACGCCACCACCGGGCAGCGCGACGCAGAGGCGAGTGTCCGTTGTGAAGATGTTGCGTGCGAGGCTGCTGCCATCGGACCCGATCTTGAGCACCGAGCCGCGAAAGGTCTTGACTTCAGCCATTCCTCTCTATGAAAGAGAGGAGGAGAGGAGAGGAGAGGAGGAGGAAGAGTGGATAGCTCGTCTCTCTGTTAGACTGAGGATCAGGTACTTCATGGCGGAGAGCGACAGGATGGAAGACGGCAGGGAGGCGATGATGGAAGGGTGCATGGGACAGAGCACCTTCCCTCCTTTTTCTTCTCTACCCCTCTGCTCCGACAGTGTTGTCCTCCACTTCCTCGTTCGAGTAGGCGTTCGTCGTAGATGCGCAGCAACGTGTCACAGCAGGGTGAGATGCTCGTCTTGCCAGCGCACGATCTTACCGTCCATACCAGCAGTGAAGAAGGCATTGCCGTGGGCGGCCACAGACACGGAGCGGATCGTTCTCTCATGCTTCGTCCTCGTGGTCGACAGCGGCTGCTGAAGATGCCCAGCCGCGTCGTCGTCGATTGCTTCCGCGTGCCTTGTCTCCTCCGCCGCCTTCTCCATCCGCCGCCCGAGACCCGCTGCGGACAGCCTCCAGTCCCCGCCTTCTGCGCGGGTAAGGAGAAGGGGAAGGTAGGACTCGCCCGCTGCGACGATACTCTCTCCATCACTGCCCCGGAAGGCGAGACCCATTACGGGCAGCAGGGAAGGGAGGGGCACCGTGCAGCAGGGCAGAGGAGACGGCCCGCCGCCCGAGGAAGCGGCGAGGGCGGCCACGTGGACGGAGAACACACGGATCGCAGGCTCATGCGCCGCCACGGCAAGGTGCTCGCCAGAGCTGTCCCACGCCATCGCATGCAGCCACGCGCCAACGTTCGTTCTCTGATACACAGTCCCAAAGTCAGCCGCCCCGCTCTCCTTGCCATCCACCTTTTTCATAAGAGTGGACTGCAGAATCACCAGCCCGTCGAAGCCGCCGGAGGCGAGGAGGGTGTTGTCGTGTGGGTGTGGGGCCAGTGCGGCAACGGTGCTCTCATGCGTTGCCAGCGCCCGACACACCCACCATCGCTCCCGTGCATCGAAGCGGCCAACGGCGATGGTGGCGGCCGCGGAGCCAAGGTAGAGCTTGTCCCCGGATGGGCTCCACGCGCAGTTGGTCAGGCCTCGCTGGATGAGGGTGTCCACCACAACCATCTGCGGCAGCCACACCTCCCCACCACCCTCCTCCCCCTCCCCCTTCATCAGCTTCTTTGCGTGCTCCGCCTGCTGGACCCACACGTACGCGGCTCGGTCGTGCCCACAGGAGAGGAGAACACTGTCCCTGGTCGGGTGCCACGCAAGGCCAGACACACAGTCGTCGTGCTGCTTGAGGACGGCCACAGGCTTCCCACTCGCGAGGCTGCCCGCGGCATCAGCGTCGCTGCAGTCGTTGCTGTGGCAGAAGACGTGAATGGCGCTACAATCGTAAAACGTGCCAGCGGCCTTCGTCTGGGACCTATTGAAGGCGAGACAGGTAATCGGCTGCCGGAGGAGAGCGAACTCCATGTCTGTCCATGTGAATCTATGCCCGCTGTTGTCGTCCTTCTTGCTCTGTCCTGATGTGTCACGCGGCTGCTCTGGTGGCAGTCTCAGAGGGAGAGGGAGAGAGGGAAATAAAGAAACGGAAGGAATGACGCACATGTGACGCTGCCTCGCAGTGCATTCCTTCGATTGCACTCCGGACCGCCTCTGATCAGACTCCGTATCTTCTTAGTTTGCTCTGTGAAGAAGTGCAGGGAGGGAAGTATATATTACTCACGACAACACCAAAGACATAAACAGTGTGTGTGTGAGGGGATAACCTTGCCCTACTCGTCATCAGCCATGAGAGACATGAGGAGATCAGCGTCTAGTGCGTCTTCGTTGCCAAACGCGGCGGGGCTGTCCTGCGTCGCGATCCCGCCCCCTGCTGGGTGGGGATCGCCAGCGGTTGGGGACCTCTCCTCCTCCAAGGCCAGAAGCCGCTGCCGGTAGAGCTCCTCGACTTCCTTTGGGTCCATCTCCTCGGTGAAGGGAACGCCGCGGCGGGCCTCGGTGCTCCCCTCTGCACCAGCGCGTTGCGTTCCAGCGCTGGTCGTGCCCACAGCCCCCACGAGCCGGCGCGGCGGCCGTCCTGCGCGGCGAATGGACAGCCTCGGCGGCGACCACGCCGGCCGCGTCAGCGGATTGTGGTAGAACACCTTTGCCAGCCCCTCCCTCAGGCCCATGTACGGGTCGTCGTCGTCGTCGTGTCTGCCGCCCCGCGTGCCGTCGTCGCGCTCTGTGAGATAGGCCTTCTTGAGGTCGACAATGTACTTGCCAGCGTTGTGGTAGTCCGCGGAGACCAGCACGATGGCGGCTTCCGCGTGCTGTGCGTAGAGCTTCGTGCCGCCGGGAACGTCCCTGCGCGCTAGGTTGATGGCAAAGGCAGCGCTGCGGGCGATCCAGTTTGTGGCGGAGATGTGGTACCGACGGAGATCACGTCCCCACTGCAGCTCCTCCTCGAGGGAGACGAGGTGAATGACCTCGCGGTAGTCCTCGAGAAACTTGACCAGGCGCCGGCGCCGGTGCTCCACAACGGCGCTCCTCTCGTCCCCGGCGTCGGCCCAGACGTCGTCGTACAGACCCGCCTGTGCACCCTTCACCGTGAGGCCCTCGATGCGCTTGCCGCCGCCAGTCTGAAGCGCGAGGAGGGCGGAGTAGGGTATGACAATGGCAGAGTAGAAGGACACGAACGGCTCCACCAGCTCGTCCAGATTGGCCAGCACATCAGGCGCCAAGACGGCAATGCAGGCGTCGGCGCCGTGTGGGATTCGCGTAGGGGCCTGTGGGGCCATGCCCCCCGTGAACGCATTCATGCGCTGTTGAGCGACGCGCAGCATTGGCCTCAGGTACTTCTCCAGCCGCGAGTCCATTCGCGGGTCCAGGCGGAGCCGCATGAGGGCGTGGTCAACAGCACGGACGTACAGCGGGAACTGCTCCAGCAGCTTGGCCTCCAGCGCGCCAGCCTGGTCGGCGCTGCTGGTAGCGACGCTTTTGCCCTCCGCCCCGCCGTGTTCAGGAGGCGGGCGATCAGCGTCCATGTCAAGCAGGGAGGCGAGAGCTTCCTCGTGGAGGTCGAACAGTTGTAGGGCGGTGTCCGCCCCCCTCGGTGCCGTGGCCGCGGCACGCACGAGGAACGCGTACGTGTGCGGCGTCGGCTGGATGGCGTACCGCGACGTCATCATCTCAAGCACCTCCTGTGCTTCTCGGAGCGTCTCTGCTCCGGAGAGGACAGCGTGGAAGGCGGCTCGTGTCAGCGGGGCACCGGCCTCGACAAGGACGTCCAGCGTGCGCCGCGCGTCGGCCCCGTAGCCGGCGTTTGCGTACGAAAGCAGCAGATTGGTGTACAGCTGCGGCGTGAAGGACGCCACCCCACACACCATGCGCGCCTCCTGATAGAAGGCAAAGGCGTGGGTCGGCTCGCGGGCGGCGGCACAGCACGCCATGAGAGCCGCGTAGGTCTCCGTGGTGGGTGTCAGCATGCCATCTCGCAGCCGGCGGTACAGGGCGAGTGCGATGGACATGCGTTTGGGGTGGTCTGCTGCGCGGCTGACGGCGTCGATAAGAGCGGTGTACAGTGGCACCGTCACCGGCACTGTGCTGGCGGCCTCGCTACGAATCAGGAGGTGCTGGAGTTGCTCAAAGTGGACGGCGGTGTTGCTGCAGCCGGCGAGGGCGGTGAGGGCCTGGGACAGATCGTCCACCGTGACGGCAAAGGCCCCGGCTGCTGTGTGCTGCGTGAAGCGGCGGTAGAGGCTAATCGCAAGGTCAAAGTCGCGGAGTTTCTGGCAGCTCTCGATTGCGCGCAGGTGGTCTGCTGCCGCCACGGGACGGAGCTCGCTCTGCATTTCTCGGTCCGCGATGGCCACAGCATCGTCCACGCTGAACTCAGCCTCCGTTGCCTCGCTTTCCTCGTCACCCCTGTGGCCATCGCCAGTTGTCGCGTTGGCGGTGCCGTGCGCCGTGCCAGCGGCGGCTATCTCAGAGAGCGCGATGAGCTCGTCCAGCGCGGCGACGGCAGTCAGGCGAGAGCCCAGCACGCTGCCCAGATCGACGATCGCGTGGAGCACCTCCGCACGCGTGGCCTGGGGAAGCTCTGCTGCGACGATCGCCTCGCCGCCTTCGGGAGAGGACTCGTAGGAGGAGAGTACCGTCCTGGCGAAGCGTTCCACCAGTTCCACGGTCGACTGCAGCGCTGCCACGCTGTCTCGGTCGCCAATGACATCCACCGCGGCGACGGTGTCGGTGGCGGCCTCCACGACACGGGCGAGAATGCGCCGAACATCCTGCGCACGCGCCAGTGCAGCCGTCAAGCGCGCCAGCGCCTCCTGCGCCTCCTTTCTCTCCTCCCCAGCGGCCCCCGGCGAGGCGGACACCACACCAAAGCCACTCTGCGTTGCCTGACCTGCCGGTGTTGCCGCACCGCCACCTTCCCACCTGTCCAGCAGTGCTCGCAGGCTGCTTACTCTCCCCAAGACGTCAAGGAGAACTTGCAGAGGGGATGGCGCGTAGGGGGCATCGGCCAGCTCTGGCAGCGTCGCTAACCGCGCGTGCTGCAAACGGCTGCGGTACGCCAGCTCTGCGTACGGCAGCACCAGCGGCGAACGTGCTGGCTCGCGGCGCTTCGCCTTCTCCAGCGGGGAGGGGGTGGCGGAGCCAGCGATGGTGCTATCGGCAGACGTGGCTCCTCCCTTCTTGTCGCTGAAGACGGCGCCGCTGCGGTGGGTGTGGGTGGAGCCGAATCGCCACGTCGGCTCCCCAGCAGTGTCTGTCCGCTGACCTGCGTGCTTGCCCTGCTGCTGCCGCTGTTGCTGCTGTTGTTGTTGCTGTTGCCGTTGCAGCTCCGCGCGCATGCGTGCCCGGACACTCTCATCGAACCGAAGAGGAGAGCGAAGGGCACTTTCGCGGCCTGAAGCCTTGCTCAATGCATGACCACCGCCGCCACCTCTGCTCCCTTTGGCTGTTGACGGGGAGAAGTGATGGCCGTAGTGACGGTGGTGGTGGTGGGATACGGAGGCGACGGAGAGGAAAACGAAGAAGGATGCGAGGGACGGGGCGAGCTGAGACTCAGCACGGGCAACGGGCACTCCTCGCTGTCGCCGCATTCCTGAGTCTTCACAAAATATCCTGTAAACTGCCCTTCAGTTTGCCTTTCCGAAGAAAGAGAGAGAGTTTCCTAAGGGGAGAGGGGAGAGGGTCGATGTGCACGGACAGAGGGGCTGCCAAAGTTCATTCCCTTGTGAGATTCATACTGAGAGAGACCGAGGAAAGGGGGGATGAGGAGGGAGGAGATGCCTCGATGCTTTGCCTCGCTTTAGTTTGTCATTGTTCTGCGGACGGAAGGAATAGAAAAGAGAGAAGGAGGGAGGGATGGAGGGGTGCGTTAGTTTAGCTGTAGTAGGAGAGATAGGGAGAGTGAAACAAACAGACAAACAAACAAGAAAGCCGCAGCCAGCCATCATGCAGCAATGGCGGCGTCTTTACTAATGTGTCAGGCGATAGAAGGGAACCATGTCAAATAACACCCAAGCAGAGGATGAGAGAGGTAGAGGTAGAGGTAGAGGTAGAAAGCAAAGAAGGTAGTTCTTTGACATCGCGAGAGAGGGGGAAGGGAGAGAGAAGGCCGTGTGCGCGTCAGAGAATCTCGTCCAGCACGGGCTTGAGTACGCGGTCCCAGTTCTCTTCCCATGTCCCACGAGGGGCATTTCGCGTGCGCTGCCGCACAGCGGCAAGCCGCGAAAGACCCAACGAGAGCGGCGGCGCCGATGACAGCAGTGGCGGAAGGTTTGGCTGTAGGACTTGTTCCCCACCACCACCACTGACGGCGTGGCTCAGTGCAGGGGCACTGCCGTTCGAGCCGGGGAGGATGCTTCCCGTGGAGGGGAGGGAGGCGGTATTGACGGAGTGGCTGCTCAGCGGGGTAGCGACGCCATTGCCGCTGCTCCCCGGCTCGTCCAGGCCGATGAAGGAGCCAACGAGCTTCTCCAGTGCGACTGCGTTGGTGAAGATCCAGCCCCGCTCGCACTCCATCAGGCTCAGACCACCGTCGCTAACGCCGTAGCAGCCGTTCTCACTCCCTCGGTGGTGGGGGAAAGCAAAACTGCCGCTCCTACTGTTGCGTATGTTGGCCGGCAACGAGGGTGTCGGTGCCCCCATCAGCTCCGTCACCGCTGGGTAGGCGAAGGCCGCGACCGGCAGACCGCATCCCACCATATCCACCCCTTTCATGGGCAGGTCCAAGCCGCTGGAGGAGAAGTGCAAGCACAGACCGACATCGGCGGCGCCAAGCGTCAAGCTGTACTGGTGGTAGGACTGCAGGTAGACGGTGCTGACCACCACGTGCGAGGAGAAGTTGGCGGCGCGGACGCTGTCCTCAAAGCGCTGCCTTGCCGGGCCCTTGCCAGTGACAAGAAGCCACACGTCAAGCGGTTGCTGTTGCTGCTGCTGCCAACGGCCCGCCTGAATGGATCCGGTGATGATACTCGTCAGGTGAGAGTCTGATGGGCCCACGACAACGCCTCTGGTGGGACTGGGCTGATGCGCATGTGAGTACTGACCTGCGGCCACAGCAGGCGAGGGTGATGGTGAGGTGGTGGCACGGGTTCCGCCAAGGTACTTGTACACGTGCTTCAACCGGTGGTCCAGGCGCTGGAGGGCTTCAATGAGAATGGTGTAATCGTCGTCGTCGGTCCAGCTGGTGGAGCCGACAATGATGATGCCTCGCTTCTTGCTGCCGTTGCTGGTGCTGCCACCACCTGCATTCTCGCGACTTCCTGCCCCAGAGGCGACGGTAGGTGCTGTCCCAGTTGGTGCAGCCAAGGACGCCGCGAGCTCATCCAGCACCCATGCTGGCGGGTTGTTGATGCCCCATCCGCCGTCCCGCAGCGCGGCTGCGACTCTTGCTTCGTCGCGGACTGCTGCCACGGCATCCGCATCGCTGCCTTCCCCATTGTACATGCCAACACGTGCCTTGCCTTCTCCCTTCGCCTCGAAGGCGCCCGTGGTGGTGCTGCTGGCCCTTGTGTGTTTGAGAATCTTGCACGCAGCCGTCACCTTATTGATGGGCAGCACCACCTCCTCAACGAACGCGCGGCGAGAGGCGGGGCGAAAGGACGATGGCGCAACATCGTAGAGCACCCTCACCACCGTCCCGCCCCCACACACCCCAACGCCAACGCCAGCTCCCGCGCCGCCGCCCACCACCACCGCCTCCTGCGGGACGACGCCGTGGTCGAGCAGGAAGTGCTTCATCGCCTGGCTAACTGTCACGTTTACATCACCTGCGCAGAGGTGCTGCTCGAGGAACTTGTACGCGTTCGTCACCAGCGCTGGCCGCCCCGCGGCCTTGAGGATGCTATGGCCAAGGTTGTGCCAGTCCACAATGACGGCGGGCCAGAGGACGCTCCTGCGCACGAGGCCGGTGCGCCACCAAGCACGCAGCCATTGGCGTGCCTGTGGCCCGTTTCCATCCTCGCCGCGTTGTTGCTGGTGGTGGTAGCGCCGACGGTGTGGGTTGGGAATGGTGGTGCTGCTATTGTTGCCATTGTTGTCACTGCTGCTAGAGCCATCCGGCGAGCACGAGCCAGATGCCGTGACGGGTGACCGTGAGGAGAGTACACCGGCGTCGTGCTCTGCGGTGAAGATGGGGTGCGTCTGCGGGTGACACAGCTCTCTCAGCTCCTTCACGGCGTTCTTGTTGAACCACGAGGCGGGGACGATGAATGCGTAGTAGACCAACCCGCTGTACAAGAAGCACATGGGGCGAACGAGATACTTGATGAGAAGCACAAAAGGCACGGCTGGCGGGGTCTGCACCATAATCAGGTCGGTGAGGAGGAGCTGGCCGTGCACGTTGACGCGAATGGCGGTGGCCCGCGCCAGCATCCACGCGAATATCAGGGTGAAGGCCACGGTCCTGTACAGCGCACACGCCACCCAGTGCAGCCGCCGGACAGGGAAGACGATCTGGAACCACTCCGGCGGCGTCGGCGGGGTGGCCAAGTAGCGGACGGAGATGAGGCAGCCGGTGCGGGTGCGCTGACGGCGGTCGTGCGGCTTGCGGAACTTCTCCCACACCACCCGCTGCACCTCTTTTTCATCGTGCTGGTTGTCCAGGTAGAAGGTCTCTGGGGCGGCCACGCCACTCTGGCGCAGGACCTCGCTCAGCTCGTTGCCGCAGTCGAGCCCCACCAGGACGACCTCGTCGAACAGACCGCTCTGCGCGAGGCTCACCGCGTGGTACTGCATACGTGGCGAGCGCGCGAAGTCGCCGCCGACAACCACCACAGCGCGGCGCGTGATGGCCTTTGTGGCGATCCGCGTCGACGTTGGGATGTCGACTACCTTCTTGTACCGTTTTCCACCGCTGTGCCCCGCCGCCGCTGCTGACGACGGGGAGGGCACACCGCCCCCACCGGTCCCACCGCTGTCGCTTTTGTTGGTGTCCGCATGGTGACGGTGAGGGCTGGCGTTTCGGGACGACGCCTGCTCCTGTGACGCCCATCGGCCCCTTGCCGCCGCTGCCGGGCTGTCATCCCGCGAGTCCCGCCGCGGGCTAGTGCTGCTCGTCGCACGGTGATGATGATATCTATTATTATGGACGTGGTGATGACGGTGGTTCGCGATGACCGGTGCTCGCAGGACGAGACTCTCAATGGCCTGGCGGGCGTCCTTGCGCCGACGACGGCCGCCAGCGATGCGGACGAGCAGGGCCAGGTCAATGGAGAACCACATCATGACCCCGCAGAGAAAGGGGAACATGATGAACCACTCTAAATCATCATAGTTGAGCATCTCCCTCTCTCGAGGCAGTACTGACACTAACAACAATAGCAATGAAAAGGAATGACGACGAGAATAGAGTATGTATATATATCGGCTCTTCCTCCTTCGCTGCGCGTGGCGGTGCAGCACAGGATGAAGCACGGCAAAAAGGGGAGAGAGGGATAGAGAGAGGAACGAGAGTGCAGAAGGTGTGAAAGGACTTGGATTTGGAGAGCGTTGGACGAGAGCTTCCTACAATACGTTATGTGAAGTTGTGTATCGCGGTAAGGAGAAAGCGCAAGTAACCTTTCCGTCCAACAAGATATGTGTGCGTGTGTGTGTGATATGCGTATGGGTGGAGGAGGAGACACGCCAGTGAGCTATGGGAACGTGAAGAGAAGGGGAAAAGAAAGGGGGGTTGGGGGATGGAAAGATAGATTGTGTTGTACACAAAGGAGCAAGGGAGAGAGAGGGGTCTACGCGGGTAGAGGAGGAAAGAATCAAAGGAAATCGATCGCCGAGGGGACTGGGGTGTGAATGTGTGGGGTGTGTGTGTAGAGGGAGAGGAGAGGGAGAGGCGGGGATAGCAGCAGCAACAACAAAAGTTAGTGATAGTGATAGGAGAATCCAGCAGGACTCCAGGTGAGAAGGAGAGAGAGAGAGAGAGAGAGACGAAAGCGAAGGCGCACAAGGAAGAAGGGGGGGGGGGGTAATGCTTTGGTAAGGTGGAATCGAGTGTTTATGGACTTGAATACACGAACCCAGGCCCTAGTATGCAAGCGGACCAGTGTGTGTGTGTGTGTGTGTGTGCGACAGAAGGGAGGCAAGGCAAAGGCTAAATGATCGCCCTATACAAAACCTTCCGTGCACTAGCGATGACGACAACGATGATGATGATGTATATTATATGTACGACACCCAAGACTTCTGGTCGTTTTGGTTAGGAAGAGGGTGTGTTGGTGGTGAGAGACTTGCACGACAGCATTCACGCTGGTTGTGGTTGTGGTTGTTGTTGTGGTGGGGGTACGTCGACGGCCGCGTTGGCGGGCGAAGAGAGAGAGAGAGAGAGAGTGGGGACGTGTAAGGAGGGAAAGCAGCTAAACCTTTCCACATGTGCGTGAGGGTGAGGAAAGTGAGGGAAGGTGAGAGACGATAGGTGGGTCCATTTTCGCTTCTTCTCTCTCCCTCTTCTCCTTTCCCTCCCCCCCTCGTCCGGGGACCGTATTACGCACAGAGCAATAGAGAGGAAGGAGGAGCAGACCACATGCTACAGAGAGGAGTTTCGCACACTCCCCCCCCCTTCCGTGGCCTTATCTCTCTTCATCTTCTTCTTTTGCGCAACACATTTTACAGTATATCCACACGTTCAATCACCAACGGCCGCAGCGGCGCGTCCTGCTCATCCCGTGGCACCTCGCTCATGGCCTTCACCACCGCCGCGCCTCCCACAACGTAGCCAAACACCGTGTGCTTGCCGTTCAACCAGAACAGCCCCCGTTCCTGCTCCGACTTGCCGCTGCCGCCCCCGGCGTTGGGTGTGGTGATGAAAAACTGCGAGCCATTCGTGTCGGGCCCGGCGTTGGCCATGCACAGCCATTGGTGGGCGTCCGTGTGCGTGAAGAAGGGAAAGAGGCCTAGGTTCTCGTCCGGGAAGGTGCCGCCACCGTCAAGGCCGCACTCCCCGCCCGTGCCGTCGCCCTTTGGGCAGCCGCCTTGGATCATCATGCCCGGAATAACTCGGTGGAAGGTGAGATTCGTGTAGTAACCCTTCCTCGCGAGGGCTATGAAGCTCCTCACCGCAAGCGGGGCGATGGCGGGGAGGAAGTGCAGCTGAATGATGCCGCGGCCTCGGACGGAGAGGAACGCGGTTGGGTTCTTTCCCAGTTCCGCGGCAGCGGAGCTCGGGGGGAGGGAGGCCAGCGCGTCCTTCAGCAGCGCCGCCACGGCAGCGTCCTCGCGCTCCACGGCGGTGGTGGGCGGCGGCGCGGACAGGGGAGGGCCCACACCACACTTTGCCGCCGCCACCGTGGACGCTGTTGTCTGCGTCCCTTCGCCACGGTCAGTGGCCTCTTCCCCAAGTGGACCACCGTCATCCCCCTCTCTCCTTTTCCCCTTGTCTTGCTGCTCTTTGGCTGACTCTCCCCCGTCTGCCTCGCCACCGTTGTCGTTGCTGTCCTCGTCGTCGTGCAGCTGGGCGAGGGACTGCGCCGAGAGCGCCAGCAGCCGGCCGCACCGAGAGTTCCGCTGGGATTGGATCGCTCTCCGCACCTCTCGCCACTCTGCCTGGGCAGCAGCGTCTGCAGGGTGCGACGCGGGCGACCCATTTCCCCCCTCGTCTCCCTTCTTCTTCTTCGCTCCGCTCTCCTCAGCGAGTGTGGCGGCGGCGGTGGCTGCGACCCTTGTCTCGGCTGACGCGGCCAGGAGTCGCTCCACGACAGCGGCACTTCGATTGACTGCGGAGAGGTGGGCGGTCTGTGGCGCCGAGGCGGAGGCCGGACTCAAGTACACCAACAGAGCGTCACTGGCCATCGACGTCGTCACCGCCAGACGGTCGTTGGTCGAGTAACCCCCTCTTCTTGCTCCTCCGCCACTGCTTTGCTCCATATCGTTGCTTGCGCTTCCAGCCTCCCCCATGGTGGACCGTTGGTCGGCGCTGCTACTGCTACTACTGACAGTGAAGACCAGCTTCTTTAGCTCTTCGGTGCTGAGGGCGGCGCCGACGGCGGAGCGGCCCAGCAGGTTCTTCAGGTCCTGCGAAGGGGCCACGGAGCGTCGCAGGATAACCAGAGGGGTGTGGAGGCTTCCCGCTGAGTTCCCCCGCGCCTTATCTGTTGTGTATGTGCATGGCGGTGGCGGCGGCAGAGGGGATGATGGCGCGGGGTGGGGTGACCCTTGCCATTGGGAGATGACCGACTCCAGGTCCCCAATGGCCCTTGGCAGGCACACCACCTCCGCCGTTTGCGGTGAGACAGATGTCGCTGCCTTTGATGGTTGCGTTTGCTGCTGCTGCTGCCGCCGTGGTGGTGGTGATGGGAGGGCTACTTGGCAGACAAGGATAGACCGCCCTTCCGTCCCGTGCTCCGCCGGGTGGGTTAGTCGGACATGAGGGAAAAGTACGTAGAGCCCGTTGCCGATGGCTCCGCCGTCGCTGGTTCGGCGGACCGCGTTGGACTCCACCACGGTCATCGCCATGGAGGAGTGCGCAGCCAGCCCATTCACAAACTGCGCAGTAGCCTCTGTTGCCGTTGCCGTCGCGCTCTCTTTTGGCAGCCCCACCCTCTCGGTGCGCGCGGCGGTGCTGCACGAGCCAAGGCATTGACCAGTGGGGAAGTCGAAGATGTGGGTCACCTGACTCGTCGACATGTCCAGAACAAAGACATGGTGCTGCTCTTCTTCCCTGACAAGAGTGGCCCGTACCGACAGCGAGCCAACGGCAAAGTACCTTCCCGTGGGAGAGAGCCCGACACCAAGGGGAGCTGTATGCACCCCACAGAATGCATCGCCCTTGTCCGTCGCGCCGTCATCGGCGTTAGCGCGCTGGGCATCGCGAAGGAGGCGGAAGAAGTCCGTCTTCTGCCGGCTGGCGAAACGGATCCAGCGGGGCCACGTCCTCGCCGCTGGGCTGCCCGGGCGGCACTGGGACAGGCCACCCATAATCTTCAGCGCGAGGCCCGTTGTGGGGGCAACGTACCCCCCCGCACCTCCGCCGCCATCTTCCTCATCCTCTTCTTGGGCGGAAATGGGTTCGATGGTGGCGTAGTCGACGATGCCTTTGCTGTCCACCAGCACCAGGGCGGGTGAGGAGCCAGCGGCATCGTGCCCGCCTGCGGCAGTGACCAGGCCTTGCGGGTGTGGTTGCTGAGCGCACGCGACGACGAGGTGCGCGGTGCTCAGCCGGGTTGGCCGGTACAGGCGTTGCCCCGCCGTTGTTTGGCGTGGTGCGAAGCAGGGAAAGACCACGACGCCAGAGGCGGCCGCGGGGCCCCCACCGGCCCCACCGGCCCGCTGGGTGAAGAACGCCAAGTGCGGCTCGTAGCGGTGCTGCAGAAGGGTCGGGCGACGGGTGAAGGCCCCAGCAACGGCCGTGAAGCCGCACTCGTCCTTTGCCTCCACCGTCAGCGTGAGCGGGTTCACCCGCTTCACCTCCACCCGTACATCGACGCTCTCGTGGGGAGCGCCGGTTGAGGACTCCTCGACTCGCACCAAGAGCAACCACTGCATGGCGGAGTTCACGCAGATGGAGTAGTGCACGCTTCCGACACCTCCATCGCGAGGCAGCGGGGGAGCAGGGAAGAATCGGTCTTGCTCGCCAAGGAAGAAGAGCCCGCCACTAGGCAGCATGCGCCACACCCGCAGCACGCCCTCGTCATCCATAGAGCACACCATCGCCCCAAGGGCATCCTCCAGGACACCAATGTCCTCGATTCGACGAGGGGAGGAGGAGGGAGAGGGAGAGGAGAAGACGGCCGCCCCTGCGGTTGGCGTGGACGTCTCCACGGCCCTGTCGTGGAGGTAGCTGCGCTCGTACAGCGGCGCACTGGGCAGGTCGCTGTGAAAGACAAAGTGATCCCACTGCGCCTTCGCCTCCGCCTTCCCGTCGAGTGCCCCTCCCTCTGCCGTCTCGTCCTCTGCTGCTGCTGTCGCGGCCACAGCGGTCTCGTGTGGTTGTGCATTGGGCTGGGCTGCAGGTGAGGCGGCCACCACCACCACCACCGCAGCAGCAGCAGCGGGGTCGGGCCGATCCTTCTTCAGTGGTGGCGGAAGCACTGGACCGAAGTCGGCATCGTCGTCGCTGTCTGAGCTCGACATGATCTCCCCTCCACCACACACACACACACAGGAAAGAGAGAGAGAGACTTTGCGATTCCCCTCGCGTTTCTCTTCGTAAATCACCTTTTTCCCCTCCTGAGGGAACAACTACAGAAGCGAAGGAGGCATCATAGGAAGAAGGGGAGGGGAGAGGAGGGGAAGGTGAAGGGACGCAATGGCCATTTACAGTAGCCGCGCGAGTCACACACAGACACAGACACGGACATGCCCCAGAGGGGATCTCCGAGCCCTCTCCCCCCTCCACCCTCCCACTTCGCGGAAAGGGGGGCAAACACACCTGTACCTTCCGGAGTGGGGGGACGATAGCTTCTCATGGTGATTTCGTATGGAGGGAGGGAGAGTTAGGCCTCGCTGTTCTCTTCTCCCTCCTCTAGCAATGGACAGAGGGAAACAAGAGAGGCTGTAGAGGAGGAAGAAGGGGAGGAGATATATCAGAAGACGGATGGTAGGGGGGGGGGGGGGGGGTTTGCTGTTGCTGTCTCTAACCGTCAAGGATGGGGGGGGGGGGAGTGTGTCACAGGGCGAGGGTGGTCACCGGCACGGGCTGCACGAACCACGTGGTGTAGTGGGCAAAGCGCTTCAACTTCATGTCGTCGAGGCCGCGCAGGACTGGCTTCAACACGAAGCGGTCCACAAGCGACCGTGGCACCCAGTTCGGCTTGTCTGACACCACCTGCAACTTCTTGATGCTCGTGCCCGAGGCGAGGCCGCTGGTGCTGTACGTAATCTCAACCGTGGGCAGCCGTGTGGAGGCACCACGGGCGGCGACAACGGCATCGGCACGGCGCTTCTGCTTCTCTTCTTTCCGCTGCTGCCGCCTCGCTTCCCGTCTGGCGGCCTTGTGGGACTGGTTCGGAGCGCTGGCCGTTCCACGGGCCCGGGCTCGAGAGGAGGACGCTGGCCCGGCGCGGCCCTTCTTTCGCATGGGGGTGGAGGTGGCATCCACCCTGTGAGCGGCTGTGGCAAACATCTCATCCTCGTTGATCTCCTCGTCTTCGCTATGCCTGCCCGCCATCTCGTCCTCGTCATCATCGATCCCGGACGCGGACGCAGAGGAGTCGTCGCCCTGCTCTTCGTAGAAGATGTCCGTGGGCTGCTCAAAAACAATCGTGCAACGTGCAATGAGCAGGCGAGCGCCAAACACAGGGTCGCAGAGGATATCCTCGCGGGCATCGCTCATGGTGGGAGAGCCCTGCACCTCCATCTCCAGCTCCACCTCCGCCTCGGCGGGGTCTTCGTCGCCCGCCAACACCTCCACCCTGTTGCCTGGGCTAGCCTCCTCCCCCTCTTCCTTTTCCGCTACCGCGCTATTGACAATGGCAACGTCCGTGGCTTTGCTATGGCGCCTCCTGCCGCCCTTCTTATGGCCCCTCCTGTGCTTCCTCCGCCGTTCCTCGTGGGCCTCCTGGCTGCGCGACTGGTCTACTGTGCCAATGTCCCACACCAGGCGATGGGGCTTGCGCGCCTTCATTGGCTGGCACACTTTCCCCACGCCGCCGGTGTTGGCGTGGAGGAAGCGGCAGCGGCGGTGCGGCAGACCGACCAGCAGCTGCAGACCGTGAACGGGGTTGGCCACCTCGACCTCTAGGCTGAGCTTCATCGCGTTGGGGGCGGTCTCGTCTGCCTCAAGGTAGCAGCTCCGCACCGTGACGTTGCCACAACCGTCAGCGCCACCGGTCAACGCGGTGGAGAGGACAGTTGTGGTGGCCTTGCCTGCCCCGGCGCCGCCAGCGCTGGACTTGGACAGCGTGGTGTCAGCCGAGGCTTCGCTGAGGAGCTGCGGGCTATACGCGATCGAGGGCTGAGGGGAGATGGACGCGAGCAGCGCCGGTGCCGGGGCGGCCACGTACGTCAGCAGTGTGTCGTCCATCACGCATGCGGGGGTGAAGCAGATGCACCCCGTCAGGTCAATCTCACACACGTCGACCATCGCGTTCGTGTTGTCGACCAGAATGGTGGGCTGACTGCCGGGGCCACCATGTTTGCGGCTGGTGGAAGTGCGGTCGAAGCTCATGCTGTCCTCGTAGGCCGCGCTGTTGCCACCGTGGAAGCTGAGTCCGCCTCCTTCGATGGCGCGAGGGGTAAGGGAGGAGACGACACGATTGCGCGTCGCTGCGGTGGTGCTGCCCCCACCATGCGCAAAGGGAAAGCCAGTGCCAACGCTACCTCCGCGAGGGGAGCCGGGCATACTGTAGATCGCCGTTGCCACAGCGGTGGGCTCCTCGTTCTTGACGATACCAGCGAGGCGGAGCATAAAGCGGTAGCTCCGCATCACGCTCGTTTCGACCTCGATCTTGCCCTTGATGGTCACTGCGGCGGGGTCGATCTGGTCGCGATTTCCGCCCGTCCTCACCGTCGCCGGTGGCAGACGCACAAGCTCCGTGATGCTGATGGTGATGTCATTACGCAGATAGAGACACAGGCCGCGGTACGCCACCATGGCTACAACAATGGCGCCACCCACCTTGGCTACCGTCCTCCCACTCGGCAAAGGTATCGGTAGCTCCATTAGTCTGCGTTTGTCCCTCCCCCTGTTGTGTGTGTGAATGCCGTCGATGAATAGAATATGAGTTGTTCGAGACGCGATTAAATGCGTTCCCTTATCTTTTCTTACTTATTTGGGCACAATGTGAAGTTTCTAGGAGGAGGCGAGGGACAGGGAGAGAGAGGGGAGGAGAGGAGAAGGCGGGCCTACGCGTCCCTTCTCCGCTTGTCTGTGAAGATGTGAGACTTCCTTTTTCTTGGGAAGGGGGAGGGATGGAGAGGGGTGGAAGTGAAGGAGAGAGGGAGGTCCCACTTCCCCCTCGCACCGCGTTTGCACGTCAATGCCAGCGCATCCTTGTCC
>JASAOB010002590.1:0-25529 GCA_030849825.1 Herpetomonas tarakana | reverse complement strand
TGCCGCCGGTCCCCGGCCCGCCCCCCCCCCCCCCCCCCCGGCAGAGGCACTCAAGGAGGAGGCAACACCACTTCCTCTCTATTTCAAGCACATTGTATGCGTGTGAGAGGGAAGTGATGTAGGTGCCCACCACACACACACACACACACACACACACGAGACAGACACACACTCTAGAAAGAGAGAAGAAGAGAGGGAGGAGGGACAAGTCACCGTTGCCATGACGGCTACTTCTTCTCACCACTTCATCTCCCAATTCTTCGCGGAGCGACTGCAACAGCAGCAGTCCTCCTGCCGGAGCAGCAGCGACAGCGGCGCCAGCCACCCGCGCGGGCCTCGTTCCATCTATGATCCCATCGGCTGCTCTGTCGAGGACTCGTCCGTCACCGAGGCGTTCCTACATCGCCTCTGCCGCACTCACCGCCTTGTCAGCACCGCAGAGCTGTTTTTGTTCCTTGTCAGCGAGGAACCCTTCGTGCTCCGCGCGGCGCAGAGCGACAGGGGCGATGCGCTTGACCAGCCAGCGGTGGTGCCAACCGCGTCGTCCGCGTCATCCTCGTCGGCTTCGTCGCGCCGGCGACCGAGGGAAGGCGAGGTGGCCGTCGGGTCTGCCTTCCTGCGTGACGGCCTCCTCACGACCCTCATGCATGCACTGTCCCGTCAGATACTGTCGCAGAACGGCGCCGTGCCGACGCCCCTCTCTTCCCATGAGCGTGGGCCGCTTGTCCCGTTTCCTTCGCTGGACCAGGGGCCCGCAAGACCCCCGCAGACGGACAAGCGAGAGGAAGCACCTGCCGCTCGCACGCGTGCCACATTCTACTCCACGGGCTGTCCAGGCGTGGATGCCCTGCTGAGCCCCAACGCACACCGCGGCCCGTCCCCGGAGACGGAAGATGCCGCCGGCATCCGCAACGGTGAGGGCGCTGTGGAGGAGGAGGATGGTGAGGCGGTGCTGCGGTGGCTGCGGCCGGGAGGCTTCCGCAGCCACCAGCTCACCGAGCTCAGCGGGGAGGCGGGCACAGGCAAGACGCTTGTGGCGCTCCAAGTGGCCGTCACGTACATCGCCCGCAAGTTAGGCGCCGACATTGTCTGCCGCTACTTTGCCAGCTTTGCCGATGCCAGTGGCGACGGCGAAGGTGAGCCACAACCGGCGGATCGTTCCGAGGAGGAAGTCGTGGCGGCGAGCAAAGCGGGCGACGGGGCGGAGAGGGAGGCTGACGGGCCACGGCAGCGGCAGCACCCGTTACGGCCGTACTGGGCCGCGGTGAAGCGCCTCCTCGCGTGTCTGCACTACGGCGAAGCGAACCTGTTTCCCGCGGCGGCGGACGAGGGGGCCGTCGGGAGGGAGGGTCTGTCGGGGACGCTGCGCCTGGTGCGGCGACGGGCGTCCCCGATTTGTTGTCTCTACCTCGTCTCTGAGGACGTGCCAGCGGCGCGCCTGTCCTCCCTCGCCGCGGGAGCTGTCAAGGCCCTGTCGCGCCTCCTCACCCGCTTCTTCGCCCCCCTTCTGCCCAGCCCCATCTACAGCGGCTTTGCGCGTGCGCTGCGCGCCGGCTTGACCCTCGAGTCCGTGCTGAATGAGCTCAAGGTGCGGCCCTTCTCCTCGCTGGAGGAGCTACTCGCGCTCGTCGCGATGCCCGACGCCGACAGCGGCGCAGGGGCGGCCACACGCCCCCGCCAGGGCCAGCTGATCAATGTTATTGAGGCGCTACAGAGGCGTGGCGATACGAATCACGGTCCCCATCCGCCAGCGACGACGGATGCCACGCCTCGGTGTGGTGGTGGTGGGGGGGGCATAGTCGTGTTCGACTCCATCGCAGCGGCCGCCATGCAGTCGGCGGAGGCGTCACGCGACGAGCGGGACCAGCTGCCGAACCATCCACAGCCATCCCGCGCGGGAGGACGCTACGCAGCCGAGGGGAGTGGGCCGCTTGGTGGCCGGCACAGGAGGAGGAGGCGCCGCCCTCATCACACGCTCCTGGGCCGTGTCGGGGCGGACCTGCGTCGGCTCGCCGCGCACTACGGTCTCTGCGTGCTTGTCACAAACCAGGTGCGCAGCCGCGTAGTGCGGCGCCTGCCCGCGCTGTCTGGGAGCGCACTGCTGGACCACCAACCGTTGGTGCGTTTGAAGGAGTTCCAAGGGCTGCTGCGCGCGGGGGCAGCGGGCAGTAGGCGAGCTCCACGCCCCGACCCCGGCAACGCCACTGGATCAACCGAGGAGGACGGTGCCGGGGCGGCTGGCTGGAGTGGACGCGATGCCGACCCGGTGCCGGCGCTGGGGCTGCCCTGGGCCGTCGCCCCGCACAGCCGCGTGTTCCTGCGCAAGTTGGCGGCAGCTGCAGTGACGCCCACCGGCAGCGGCTCGCTACGGGAGCTGATCCTGACAGTGTCCCCATTCGCCCCGCCTGGCGCAGTGGCGTACGTGATCACTGCCGATGGCATGCGACAGCCGGCCGATGCGGCGCCGTAAGCCGTCGTCCGGCACAGCACTGGTCGCCGTACCATATACGATTGCTGGAACCGTTGTGCCATGCTCGAGTGCGACGTGCGACGTGCTTGCCCCCTCGTGCGCAGCTCTCACTCTCTCCTTTGGGTCCTACCCGCCTTTCTCCTCTATTGCTCCGCTCCCCTTGATTCTCCTTGCGGCCCTCGTACACTCATTCAACCAGAGGGACGACAGACGAGACAAGCATCACGGCTCCCCTTTTTTCCCCCCCCCCCCCCCGGCAACTGACAGGAGAGGGCACGACTGTGGTGGGGGACTATTGGGCTTCCTCTTCGGCATGGCGTGCTTCACAAGCAAACACCCCCTCTCCCCTGTCCCCTCCATTCTGTTCTTACCATCCACTCACAGGAAAGGGTAACCACTAGCAGCACACTCGCAGAAGGAAGAGAGAGAGAGAGCGAGCAACCGTTGCGCGTAGCTCTCCGCCTCCTCCTTCTCCGCCTTTTCCCCCACGAGCCAACCAACCAGGCTCCACGCACTGGGGGATTGGGGCTACCCGTCTTCCCTTCTTATTGATTGGTATTTTCGCTTCCCAAGCGGAAGCATCTTCTCTTCTCCCCTCCTTTCCCCCCTCCTTCGCTTGCGCTGTGTGTGAGTGTATTCATCTGCGCTGTTCTCTGTTTCTTTCTTCCTTTGACTTCTCTCTCCTCTCGTAGACTGACTCTGAGCTTTCCTCTTCCCTCGTTGACATATAAACACCTGTTTTTTCTCTCTATTTAGGCCCTGCTGAGTCCCCTGGCATCCCCAGGAAGAGAGGCAGCATCCCCACCACCACCACCACTGTGGTGCAGTAAAGCGTCCTTGCCTTGACCTCCCCCCCCCTCCCCCCTCCCTGCCAGCCGCCAAGAGGAAAGACGGTGCGAGGAACTGGCGCATTGCGCTACATGTCCTGTTGGACAATAGGACAAGCGATGGTGCGCAGCGCGTCCGCCCGTGCGTGCCTGCTATTGCTGTTGCTGGCTTGTGCCGTGGCAGGCGTGGCAGTGGTGGCGGCACCGCTCGTAGCAGTGGACGAGGGGACGACACCGCCGCTGAACTTGCTGAGGCCAACAGCGAGACCATCCGACGCGCCGTCGTCCTTGTGGCATGCCGTGGAACCGTCTCGAGCCAGCCTGTTCCACTCCGTGGCCCCTTCCACTGCGGCACAGGACCCTCGCCCTGGCACCGAGTCGAGGGGCGCGACGATAACGCCACAGAGGAAGTCCCCGGGAAGGAGCAGAGGGAAGGGCCCATGGGAAGAACGTGTACTCGTGCTGAGCAACCTCGATGGCGATATCCTCCGCTTCAAGGCTCTGCTGGTGCTCTCTGGCGTCGCTGAGCTCGTGCCCGACCCACACGCTGCCGCGACGCAGACCGAGGTGGACGGCGTGGCGGAGACTGAGGAGCAGGTGCCAGGCCTCAATATCAGCGAAAACAACGGTATGTCCGCTCAAGGGGCTGACGCGAAGACGGCAGAGAATGGCGGCGTCGGCGTTGAGAAGGATCCAAGCACGAGGCCAGAGGAGACTCCGTCCCCTGCCGTCCGCTTCGTGGCGAGCGCCAGAGAAGGCGAGTCGGCCAAGGAAGCACAGCGGCGCGCGGCCCTGTTGGAGAGGCAGCAGGGCAAGCTGGCTCACCTCGCCACCGGTCGCCTGCACCTGACGGACGCGTGCAGCAACACCATCGTCGTGCTGCTCGGCAACAGCGTCGGCACCTACCCCCACTCCCATGAAATCATCGACGCGTTTGCCACGCTTCGGCGCGAGGGCATGGAGACGAGGGTGAACTGTCAATTCCACTTTATGGCCGGGCCACACGAGATGAGCTTCCTTGCCGGTGACTTTGGCCATTTGACGACCACCGCCAGCACAGCACAGTGCCTAGCACAGGGCAAGGACGACGGTAGCAAGCCCGCCGCACCCTTCACATCCGTTGCGGAGATGCACCGCCGGCAGCGTCAGCGCCGCGTCCTCTCCGCCTTCTCCGACGACCTGCAGCAGCTAAAGGATGTGTACAGCCCCTACGGCGCCTACGGCCGCTTCCTGCTGAACAACAACCTCTTCGTCCTGCGTCTGGGCGACACGGTGCTGTCCCACGGCAGCGTCACGGCGGCCTACGCCAGGTTAGGCGTGCGCGCCACCAACGCCGAGCTCCTGGACAAGTTCAAATCCAGGTACACCGAAGCCGGTGGGTACGCCACGCCGGCAGACGGCGACCGCAGCCAACACGTCGGACACCACGATGCCCAGCCACCACCGCCGTACCTGCACGCCACCACCAAGATGGTGAACGAGACAAGCGCCGCGAAGTGCGAGGCAGACCCTCTCGCCTTCCTGCGGGGCAGCCCGCTCAGCGACCAGAGCCTCGTGCTGGCGGCCGCGCTGGTGGGCAACTGCACTCCTGTTCGTGAGGCGCTGCAGCTACTCTCGCTGGCTGAAGGGCATCCGGTGCGTCGCGTGGTGGTTGCCGGTGACACCAGCACGACGGCCATTGTCAAGGCCAGGTACCCCACCAGCATCTCGCCGCTGGCGGCCCCCGTCAGCCAACTCTGCGGGGGAGCCCTTGTCGTGGTGGCGGGCGGTGAGAGGCCGGACGAGCCGCTTGCCTTCCTTACCTTGGCCCGGTACCACATGCAACACACCGACGGCAACGGCGACGCGGCCGCCGGTGCTGTCGCGGCTGACGTGAGCGTGTTCCGCGTGCAGGGGCGGTACCCTGTCGGCACCCGCGCCGTCCCCCTCTTTGCGTACCGTCGGCAGCCCGTGGCGCCGCCGCAGTGGGCACGAGCGGTGCGCACGGCAGACCCGGAGCAGGCCGACGGCCTCCTTCTCGGCGACGATGGCGAGGACGCGGATGATGAGCGGGATGCCGCGCGGTTGGCGAGGCAGCTCAACTGGTACCCGGCAGCAGCGGCCGACAATGCGGCGGCAGAGCGCACCGACGAGCGCGCCGAGCCACAGCCACGGGAGCTGGCGTCGGTGCTGGATGGGCAGCTTGGCAAGGCAGGGCACGTTGCTACCCCAGCCGCAGAGCCACCAGTGCCGCACGCGGTGGCGAAGGGCAAGCCCGCTGCTGCTGCAGAGGACACCCTACGGCGGCGCGTAAAGCAGCAGCGGCGGCGGCACCGCACGGACGGGAAGTCTGTCTGGCGGCACCTACTAACCAAGGCCAAGTGGCTGCTCTTCTTGCTGGCTGTTGTGGTCTGCCTGTGCGCTGTCACCGCAAGGGCCTCCCCACATGTGCGCGTCTCGTTCCTCAGGTTGCTGCACCAGCACGACAAATCGCACTGACCACTCGACGCCTCTCATTGCGGGTCAGTTTGGGTACACCAATGATACAAACACAAGGTATCCCCATCCTAACCTCCCCTTTCTTCTTCTTCTTACTAGTCGTTTCTGCTTCACTTATACCTACTCGCAATCCCTCTCCATTCACCCCCACGCCGCTTTTCGCCCTTCTCCATGTTCATCGATCCTAATCACGCCGTCGCCAGAGTTTTCCCCCCCTCTCCCCCCCTCCTCTGTGTCGAGCAGCAGCTATACGTTTGCGCGCATCTCTCTGTCTCTCCCCATGTGCTCACCAAACCCCATTCTGCGCCACTCCACGCACTGCCTCCACTCCCCCCTCTTCCTCAAGAGATGCCACAGGAGTCTGACAGCCTTCACGAAGCGCAGTGCCCGGTGCTCAACGGAAGGCGGAGACACAAAGGCAGGGGAGATTGTGTGGCAAGTGCCAGATAACGGAGGAGGAAGGAAGGGCCCCGCTGCCTTCCCCCCCCCCTCCTCCTCTTTCCGTCCTGGAAGGTCTGCCCTCGTCAAAGGACCTCTGCGCATCTCTTGCTGTGTCGCAACGATTCCGCCTCGTTTCTGTTCTTCCTCTCCGTAGGAAACATAGTTCCTGTCATAGAGAAAGGAAGAGCCTTCCCCCCACACCACCGTATTCTCCTTCTCGCTCGTCTAGCACACACACACACACACAGGGAAGTAGTAGGTGAGTAGCGGAATCATGTTGTCGCAAAACGTTGCCAAGACGACGGTGCCGTCGTACTACATGATCAGGACGAACCTTCCCCAGCGGAAACCATTGAACCAGTGGGAGGGGGTCTACTACTACAGCGGGACCAGCCGTCGGCAGCAGCATGTGATGCTCCTGCAGCGCCGCAAGATGCGGGAGGCTGCCATTCTCGCCTTTAATCGATCCTGCACTTCCGTGAAGACGGAGTACGAGAGTGTAGTGAGCGGCGAGGGCGGACAGGGCAAGGCCAGCGTGGTGGCCCAGCTGGGACTGGCGCAAGCGCTCGCCAGCCACGGCCTCTACACAGAGGCGACGCAGGTGGCAACCGCCCTGCACGACGCCCGGCAGCTTCGGGCGGCGGATTACCTGGGCTTGGTAAATGCCATGCGTGCCCCGGCACTGGAGCGCAAGCTTCTGCACTCCGAGGCGATGTGTGACCCGGCGCTGACGTTCAAGTTGATGGGTGACTGCGGGGGTGATGGCAGGGCGACGGAGGCGTACCGCTGGTACGACCGCGGCATGGCAGCCCTACAGGCCGACGCGTTCCACGGCAGGAGCGGCAAGACGGGGGCGGCGGCGCAGGGCACGGCGATGGCCTCGCAGCTAACCAACACGTTAATGGCCACGCTGTTGACCTGCGGCTATCGGCACGTGCAGGCGGTGCCGAACAGCCTGTACGACCAGCTTGGTGAACGCGGGGTGAGCCCGACGGTGTCGACGTACGAGCACGTGGTGCTAGCGCTCGCTCTGCAAGGCAACACTGCCGAGGCGGAGAGCGTCTTTGCTTTCCTGCAGCATCACTGTGCGTCTGACGCGACCATCCGCGGATACAACGCGCTGCTGCTTGGCCACCGCGAAGCCCGCCAGTTCGACCGCTGTGACCAGCTGTGGCAGGAGCTCGTGGACCGGCGCTGGCCGCGCGCGAACCCGCTGACCGCGGAGCTCTACCTGCGCTCCATCGTGGATCATTCGTACACGCCCATGAGCGACCCACTGCAGAAGTTCGGCAACATCAACGTGGTGGAGAAGAAGAAGGTTCCGGTGGTGCTGGCCCAGATGGACAGCCTCGGCATCCCGCGCAGCCACCTGTCCCTGCCCCTCACCGACGAGGTCGAGGACGCCCTGCGCAAGTACAGCATCCCGCGCAGCCGCTTCTACGAGTGGGGCCGCGCTGTGAAGCAGTTCGACTTCATTGAGTTCCGCCGCCGCAACGGCTGGCTCTATGACCTGCACCTGATGAAGAACACCACAAAGAACGTGCCCCCCGTGCGCGACCCCAGGCAGCCCGACGCGACGCTCGCACCCATCGCGACAGCCGAGCTGCCGGCCTTCTTCTCGGAGCGCCACCCCTGGGAGCGACAGGCGCTGGAGGAGGTCCTGTTCACGCAGGAAACAAAGGAGCGCGAGGGCGACGTCAGGGCGGGCGACATCTACTACGACGACATCAACCCCGTGCACGGCCGCGGCAGCAACTGGCTCAACCAGGTCCCCGAGACGCGCTACGACCAGCTGTACGGCGTTAGCCACCCCGACATCGCCAAGGTTGGCGTGCGCCGCCACCTGCAGGCCGAGTACGTCAATCGGCAAGAGGTACTCGAGCGGGATGCCGCGCTCATGCGCCGCACGGTGAGCAGCGGACGGCGACTGCGGCAGCGTGTGGAGTCTGGCCGCACCCACCGCCCCGAGGGCTCTCTCGCAGGCAGGAGCGCTCCCAAGTAGACAGGGTGTGGGGGCAGGTGTATGTGTGTGTTGCTGAGCGGCAGCCCAACGCGGGATGGCACGTCATCATAGTGGATGAGGAGTTCGACACATGCACTGTTGTTGCTCCTTTTGGAAAGGCGTTTGGTGGCACGCAGCGCTGCTCCCTTCGACTGCTGCTGCTGCCGTTTGACGGGAACGGCATTCTGGTCTCGTTTGTCTGCCGCGATTTAGGTGGAGTGCGTGGTTGTGGGCTAGCTGGATCCTGCTGAGCGTGCTGGGCGTGGCGGTCCACGTGCCCAGAGGACGGGTGGGGTCATTCTGGTTTCTCTCTCTCTCTCGCTCATGTAGCGCCTGTGTGCGGTGCGTGTGTGGTGTGCCCGTTAGGGAGCTGTCCACATCTCTTTCTCTTTCTCTTCTCCCCTCCCCCTTTCCCTTTAGCGGGGACGCGCTATGAAATCCGAACACCTGTGTGTGTGGGGGGAGGTAGAAGACGGTGCCGGTGCTCGCGGCGTGGCAGGGCATCCTCGCCGAGGTCCCATCCACGTTGTTTGCGCTTGTGGTGGCGGTCTCGTCTCACGGCCTGCACTTCATGTCTGCCCAGACTGCCCCGTTCCCATGCAGGGAGGGCTGTGGGCAAACCCTGTCTGCTTTGCGCTGATTTGGCTTGCTCTACCCCTCGTCCGACTTTGTATCCATCCTACCTCCTCCTTTCTCTCTCCCTTTCGTTCGCAAGAACGGGTTTACCCCCATCGACAGCTCTCTCCACCACACCATCTCTTCTTCTTCTTCTTCTCTAGCACTAGATTTATACCCATCCATCTGTCCAAACACCTTCCTCCTCCTCTCCCCACACACGCATACTCCTTTTCTTCTTCTCTATCTTCCTTTTGGTAGGTGTAGCTTCCGCTTCCACTTTGCAGAGCTCTCTCTCCCTCACTGCTCGCAACGCCTTGGTGCCGCTTCCATCACGTGGCAGAGAACTAATAGCAGCGGAGAAGCGACCCCTCTCCCTCCCCCTTTTCTTGTGGTCACACACCAACTCTTCAGGCGACATTGGCCTATTGAACCGGTGGCGCTTCAAGCGAGGCGGACACGACAATGGGCGGGAAGAACAGACCGCGTAGCAAGGGTGTCAACGTCACCAAACAGTTTCTGCAGGCCACCAGCGTGGCCGACCGCATCGCAGTGCAGGTCGGACCCTCCCACGTCGTGCAGGTGGCTGAGGAGGAGCTGAGTCCCACACAGGGCAGCGAGGCCGCCTTTGCGCTACGCCGCGAGGGGAAGTTGGACTCGACCATGAAACTGTGCTACAACTGGCGGCAGGGCAGCTGCCACAACTTTGCGGCCTGCACCTTCGCTCACGTCAGCGGGTACTTCAACGTGGCTGCGGAGGCGGGCGGTGGCGCCACCAGCGCGGGTAGTAGCAATGGAAATCACAACCTTAGCAACGGCACTGGCGGCCCCCCATTGGGCACGGCGACGACGGCGACAGTAGCAACACCCGGAGTAGGAGCACTGTCAGCGGCGCCAGCCCCAGCACCAGCCCCAGCCCCAGCACCAGCTGCTGGCGTTGGTGTGCCCACCGGGGCAGCTCCCGCAACCGCCACCACGGCGACGAGCGGTGGAAGCGGAAGTGGGACGGCGACTAGCACCGCTGCGGGAGGCGGTCGGTCGTGGCTTGAGCGGGTGGCGACCGGCCCTGGCAGCAGCAGCAGCAGTAGCAGTCCCACCGCCACGGCAAAACGCCCCGTCAATGGCATTAGTGGCAGCCTCCCTGCAAAGGCGCAGTGGGGTGCCCAGCAGCGCGGCCACGGCGGCGACGGTGCGGCTAGCGGCGTTGGCTTTGTCGACTTGCAGAGCGCCATGGCCGCGGTGGAGCGGCAGCACAGCACGCGCGGCATCAGCAAGAAGGCGGTGGTTGCCGCCGCTGCTGCTGCCGCCGCTGCCGCTGCTGCTGCCGCCGCTGCCGCTGCTGCAGGGGGCGAAGGAGGTGAACGAAGCTCCAGCACGACGGTTGGCGGTGCAGAGACCCCGCTTCCCCTGCCGCCACCGCAGCAGCCGTCAGACCCGCCGCCGACCCCATCCTCTGGGACACCAGCAGCACCAGATGAGAGAACGGACAACAGCGCTGGGGATGTCGTGAGCCAGCTGTTCGCTGAGCTCACAGCGGATGAACGGCCCCCATCCCGCCCACCAATGACTGACGCGACGCTCCTCGCCATTGCGGACACTCCCGAGGACATCGCCGAGGATCCATTGCTGTGGCTGGAGCAGCGGAACCTGGCGGAGCTGACCACCAGTGCCGACACAAACACGAAGGAGCGAGAGCACAACCGAGGCAGCGGCGGCAGCAAAGAGAAACATCAACATCAGCAGAGCGTTAGCAGCAGCGGCAGTGCTAGCCATCGGGGCAACGGCAGCGCTTTTGCGGCCCCGTTCCGCACAGAACCGTTTCAGAGCGCGGGGGGCGAGGGGTACTGTGCGAGCCCCTTCAGCGTGGGCGTCTTGTCGTGGACGGCGAACCCACACCCGGAGCTCCCAACGGGAAGCAACGCCGCCATCCATTCACAGGTCGGCACTTCCGGTGTCGCGCGCAACCCCGGCAGCAACCCGCCTACCGGCAAACAAGAGAACGGCGATGGTGACCACGATGAATGGCAGGACCCGGAGCAACTGGCCCAGTATTTGCTTGACCAGTTCCCCACGCCGCCCGCGTCACCCGAACAGCCGGACATCAGAGGTTTTCTGGGAATCGGTGAGGAGGAGGATGTGCATGGTAGTGGCACAAACAGGCTCTCCTTGCCTGGTGGGTGTGTCCCCGTGTACCAAGCACTTCCGCCGCACGCTGGTGAGGGTGGCCCCCCAGGCGGGTTGAACCACGCCGTGACCATGACGGACGGGGGCGTGGACAAGGGCGGCCCTGCCACGGTTGGTCCTCTCTACTCCAACTCACCGTTGCGTCACGCGATCGGCGCAAATGCGGACGCCTTCCCTCCTCCTCCTCCGTTACAGTCACAGTCACAGCCTACGTTTCCTACCGCCACTTTCGCAACAAGTGGCGTCATTCACGCCAACGGCCATAACGGCAACGGTGTGCCATCTCCGGACAGGATGAACAGCATTGCCTTCCCCAACGCCGCGTCGATACCCATCTTCTCCTCCGCCCCTCTCTCCCCACCAGCACAGCAGCAGCAGCAGCAGCAGCAGAGCAGCAACCCCAGCGCCTTCCACGGCCAGCCGCATTGCGACGAGCTATCCCAACTGCCCCTCCAACCACACCAACCGCAGCCACCGGTGGCCGGCGGCAGCTGCTCTATCGAGGAGCTCATGACCCTTCTCACAGGGGAGGAGTAGAGAGAGAGGGACGCGTGGAGGGGGGGGGGGGGAGGAGGACGTGAGGCGACGAGGCCCATCAACGCATTCTCGATATCTGCGTCTCCTACTTGATGTTTGCCTTGCTGCCTTCTGGTTCTGACATGGCTATGCCGCCGCGCACATACTCTTCTTCCTTCCCCTCCTCTCCCAACTCCCGGCCCTTCCTGTTGTGGTTTGTTTATGTGGCTCCCTCTTCTCTGTGGTCTAGGTCTACTCTCCCTCCCTTCTCCGCGCGTTTTCCCGCTGTCTGTGCGCGTGTGTCGTCCACCCACGCCACCACTACCACTACCACTACCACTACTACAGTAGTAAGCGCTTCCAGCGAACGAGACAGAAGCAAAGCGGGTGAACCGTCGTACTGCTCCCTCTCTCTTTCCCCCTGGGCACTGCCTTTTACAGCGGGGAGGGAGACATCCGGAGGATGCTGTCCGCCCTTCGCTCTCACTGCAATCTCTCTCTGCTCGGCGCGGGGCGAGCGAGCGAGGCGACCTCCCCTTTCCTCTTCAGACTTCCCCCCCGATACTACTCGCTCCTCTTCGCTCTCCTCTCCTTCACTGCTATCACCCCTTTTTTTTTTTTGAGTCTTTGGGTGTTGACTCTACCCACCTATCTCCCCCCCCTCCCTTCCCCCATACACTCCCGATAGATAGATAGACAAACGCAGCCGTCACTTGGCAGCACAGCATCCATAGCAACGACAAGCAAAGCATTGAGAGAAAGGGGAGAGGCGCTCCCCGTCAGTGTATCCATCAGACGACCTCCCCCCCCCCTCCCGAGCATGCTGAACTTCGTTATCGAACATGGCGGGGCCGCCCGCTCCGACCTGCCCACACTCGTGAAGCTCAACAATATGCTGCGAGAGGAGGCAGCCGACAAGCCAGCGGCTCAACCCGCGCCGCCCACAGAAGCGAGCTCACGCGAGCTTGGCGGCGCTCCTCCTCCTCAAGACAGGGAGAAGGTGGTCGAACAGAAGTTGCCATCCGTGGCGCTAGCCATGCAGTCCATGCTCGACTTTCTCATCTCTCCTGCTGTCTGCGAGAGGGAGGGGATCGACAGGGCCGCGTTTCCAACCCTATCGATGCTGGCGGCACAGCTCACAGGCGACGATACTGCCGGCACACTCGAGAAGGCCTGCATGAAGCTCGAGGATACCGAGGCTGCTGCCGCCGCTATGGGCAGGGGCGAGGAGGCAGAGGGAGGGGAGATGAGCAATACGGCGACAATAGGGGAAGCGGCAGCCCCGCCACCTTCACTCCCCATGACTATTCCCCTGCCTATCGTCCCCAGCGCCAAGGATTGGGGTGTGACTCACACCGTGACGGTCGCGCCACCCCCACCGCCACCCGCCACCGGTCCTCCTCCTCCTATTCAACCATCGCCGCAACAGCAACCGGACGTGCGGCCCTTGGCGTCCTTGACGCTGGCGGACCTCTCCTCTGAGCTGCCCACGCCGATCCACAGGAAACAGCAGCAGCAGCAGCCGGAACGTGAGGAGAGGTCGCACTCCCGCATCGAGGTCATTGCCACTCCCGACGGCACGCAGACAAGGCGTGAAGACGAAACAGCGATGCCGACGGCGGTGGGTGGCGCGGGCGGCCGCCCGCAGCGCAGGGTCAGTCGCCCCGCGTCTGCCATGGTTGCGGGTGACCTACCAAGAAATGTGGCCGCGGCGCTACGACAGCGACGGGCCTCCGGCAGCGGCGGCGGCGGTGGCGGTACCGTGTCGTCCAACCCGCCGGTGAAGCGTGCTCCGTTTATCGAACGCTACATGGAGAAGCTCTACGCCAGGGTGGCCGCCGCACCTGCCGCCGATGGCGGTGCTTCCAGAACGGAACGGCCTCCTGTCGCGCGTCCTCAGTCACAACAACCACAGCGACACCTTCGCGAGACCAGCACTGACCCCACCAGCTATGCCGAGGTTGTTGCCCACCTCTCACGGTCCCCTGTGCAGTCTCTGCACACAGCGACGCTCCCCAGCGACCGACAGACAAGGCTGCAGTCTCTTCCCAGGGCACCGGGCAGCGGGAGTGGCGGCCGTCCCTTGCGCTTCGCCTTCGATCAGCAGCTGCAACAGTATCAACAGCTGCCGCGCGTCCCAAGTGTTGGTCGCCCCGTGTCAGCGGCGCCGCTGCTGCCGGCCCTACACGCTGGTGCTGGCCGCCCAGGAAGGAGCTCACACTCGTTGATGCCATCGCAGCTACAGTCCTCACCGGGCCGGCGTGCTGCTGCTGCTTCTGGCGCTGGCGGCGGTGGCCCTGGCGGGTTGGACTTGACCATTGTCGGCTCTAGACTAGATATCCCCTCCCCCATGTCAGCAACGCGGCCCGCTGGACGTTACTTGAACTGACGAGGGTGCTTTGGCAGGGAGGAGCGAGGAGGAGTTGGGATGGGAGCGAGGGACTGCTGCTCTTGCGAGCTGGCTTATCCCCCGACTCTCCGCGTTAGATGGCGCGATACGGTGGAATGGCGGGATGGCGCGATGGTGGTGCCTCCCTCGAGACATGTGGCACCCCCCAATGAAGGAAAAGGGCAATTTGTAACATGACGCTGGAAGGGAGAAGGGGCGAGGCACCGGAGGGACCTGCGCGTTTCGCGGTCGAGAGGCCCTTCTCTGAGGTGCAGATTCGTGTTCCTCCCCCCCTCCCCTGCATGTTTCTGCTTCCCGTCGTGCCTTCAGCGCCGACTTCCCCCCCTCTTCCCCTCCTCCTCTCTTCACGGCGTGGTAGTTCATTACAGAAGCTTCCCCTCCCTCCGCGACACTATTCGTTTTCTTCATTGGCAATCTCTCATCCACTCGCCCATTATGGAGGAGAACTACGTGGAAGGCGACTTGGGCGTTCTGTTCAACAGCGCCGTCCCGCAGACGCTGCCAGAGGTGGCCGAGCTGCTGCGGCAGCGCTGCAGCGAGGACTTCTACCCCAAGAGCGAGGCCAGCTCACTCATCCAGAGCACGTACCAGCAGGTGACCCTCATGCAGGAGACGAGTTGCTCCGAGGATGTGGTGGCGGATCTCGCAGCGCTGCGCCTGCGGCAGCGCGCGGACGGTGGCGGCGGCGTCGGCAGCAACACCCACCTGGCCGGCCTGCAGGTGGACGACGACGGCAACATTATCCTGCCTGTCGAGGGGGAACCGACGCAGGGAGGCGGCCACCAGCGCAAGGGGCGTCTACGTGCGTTCGAGGTGGTGGCGTTGGCGACGCTGACACCACGGTCGCTGGAGGAGGCGCTGATGCTGGTGCCATCCCTTGCCCGCTTCGAGGAGGAGGACTTGCAGGAGGCTGTCACCCTACTGGAGCAGTGAAGGGGGATCGTCGGCCTTCTTCTTCCGTCTTCTTTCATGTTGTTGTGGATTGCACTGTCCACGCCCTTCCCCTCTTGCCGATATTCGTAATCTTGACATGGCAAGGCGACATCGAGCAACGCGATGAGAGGAGCAGCGGGTGGCCCACCTACCAGCGTCTTGCCGCTTGCGTGTTCCTTCGCTCCCCTACCCCCACCCCCACCCCCACCCCTCCGCACTCAGCTGGATGCATGGGGATGGCTCGCTGCGGGGTAGCTGTCCTCTTTGTGCCTCATCTCCTCTCTCTCTCTCTATTCTCTCCCTTCGCGCGTAAGCCCCTGTAGACTCGTGTTAGCGTTGGATTGTTGGCGGAGGACTTGCCCCCATCCCCCCTCCCTCTTTCTCACTCTCACTCTCCCTCTTCCTTCTCTCGTGCTCTCCCCTGTGGTGTTAGCGTGGCGTCTAATCCTCTTCACCATATTCTCCTTCCCATGACCACCTACAAGCGCGAGGATCTGCGGCGGGTGACGCTGAGCGACCTGTCCGAGCAATGTGATGAGACCCTTATCCACGAGCTTTGCACTCAGTTCGGCCCCGTGCGCGGCATCGTCTGGCCCACCACCGCCGCCTCCTACGGTGGCGTGGCGCAGCGCCAGAGCTACTGCTTCGTCGACTACGCCAGCAGCGAGGACGCGCAGTATTGCTTCGAGGCACTCTACCGCACCCCGGTGAAGCTCTTTGGGAAGGAGCTGAAGGTGCGCTACGCGGGCACGGAGCTGGCGGCGAAGGAGGCGGCCGCCGTTGCCGTTGCCGCCTCCGCGGGGATGCCGGCCATTGCGGGGAGCGGCATGCATGGCCGGGGGGCGGCGTCTGGCCCCAGCAGCGGGCTGCACGAGGTCGGCGCCAAGGTCCTTGTCCGCAACCTGGACCTGCGGCTCACCGAGTTCGATCTGACCACGTACTTCTCGCAGTTCGGCGCCTTCGCTGTCCCTCCGCGCATGATGCGTGACAGCGTTGGCAACTTCCGCGGCGTTGCCATCCTCTCCTACAAGGACTTCTCCGCCAGCGACAAGGTCGTCGCGCAGCTTGACGGCACCCCATTCCGTGACCGCATCATCTCCGTGCAATACGCCGAGCTCGAGGACGGCAGCGGGCGGCTGCACGGCACCCAGGAGGAGCGCGACAACGCGAAGCTGGTTCGGCAGGAGGAGGCCAAGTACCTGGCGAAGCTCGCACGGGAGATGGCGAGTCTGCAGCGCGATCAGCGGCAGCAGCGCCAGCAGAACACCTCGTGGGCGGACCCCGTCAACCTGTACGGTCACCCACAGTGAGCCAGTGGCGACTGCGCAAGGGGAGTGACGGTGCTCAGCCTGTGGAGGGCACAGAATCCGTCAATCCTTCTCTGTCTGTCTATCATGGTGTATGTGTGGTCTCCCTCTCCCGTCCTGCTCATCCAAGCCGTTGACTTGCATAACAAGGGGATACATGAAGGAGAAGGGGGAAGTACTGTGTGCTGTGCGGGGCTCCCGACATGCCGTGTGAGCCACTGCTACTCCTTCCCTTGAATGGGTGTATCGCTGCAGCCTCCCTTTGATGTAGCGTACTCTCTCCCCCCCTCCCTCCCTCTCTCCTCTCCTCTCCCTTCTTCCCCATCTCCTTTCCTACGTGGGCTGTGGCCACACCGGTGTCAGTGGCCCCTCTTCTTCCTCTTCGCGCCATCCAGGCGGTGCGCGATCTAGACAGAGCCCTCTATCGCTCTCTCTGAGGATAGTTGTTCTCTTGCGGATTTCATACAAGGCCTTAAACTAGGCATAGAACACTCCTGCATCCCTCCCCTTCCTCTCTCTCTCTCCATCCCCTGCATACATACTGCCGGCATCGCTGTTTTGACTGCTTTGTGCTCTCTTTTCATCTTTCTTCTGTGTCTGTGGTAGTGTCCGAGGATGTCTCGTGGCACCCGGGTAGCTTCGGGCGAGGCCGCCAATGAGCGTCTGCAGCGGACGCTGGAGGAGAACCAGCGTCTCAAGGCGGAGTTGCGGGATAGGGAGGAGAAGCTGAAGCGGGTGCAGACCCAGTTCCGCAAGCTGTCGGCGGACTGGCGCGCGTCGCAGGATGGCGGCGGGGCATCCGTCACGCGACCAGGCACGTCGCCGGCCGCGTCGCTACGCCCCATGACGGTGAATGTGTCAGCGCTACCCGCTGTCCGCTCGCGCCGCTCCTCGGACGCGAGCAAGCACCCGACATCACCACCACCACCACCACCGCGGTCCCCGTTAGCTGTTTCCCCAAGCCTCCCTTCCTGTCAGCTACTGTCAACTTCACAGCAGCAGCCGCAACAGCAGGGCGGTAGCGGGGATGATCTAGTTGCGAGCCGGGCCGCCCTCGCACAAGCCAAGGGCGAGATTGCGCAACTGCGCGCTGTGGTCCAGCAGCTCCAACAGCAGGAGCGGTCCCAGCGCGAGGATGGAGTGAGGGGCCGGCTGCCTTCCCTCCTCCCCAGCACGCAGCCCCAGCAGCAGCAGCAGGTGAATGAGCTATTGCAGGAGCTGGCGAGGGAGCGAGCGCAGTCCCAACAGCAGCTGGCGACGATGCAGCAGCAGCTCTTCCAAACGCAGGCTGACCTCCAGCGAGCCCACCTCGCCCTGCAGCAGCAGCAACACGCCTCATCGGCGTCAACGGCCGCCAATGCCACCGCCCACCAGCAGCTCGAGCTCCAGCATCGCGAGGCACTGGATAAGCTCACGCGGGAGCGTGATGGCCTTGTGGTGCGGCTGCGCCTGCTGGAGGAGGAGCGCAAGAGCGCCGCGACCACCCCCCAGCCCGACCCCCTCAGCCTAATCCAACTGCAAGGCGAGGTGCGAGAGCGCTCGGCCCAGGTGACGCTGCTCAACAGTCGCCTGCAGAATGCCCAGGCCCAGGTGGAGACGCTCAAGGGGGAGTGTGCCAGGCTCGTCGAGGAGCTCAAGTTCGCCCACAACGCGCACGCCGAGGTGGCGAAGCAGATCTTCCAGCTGGAGCACGAGAAGAGCACGCTGCTGGCGCGCTGCGGCCGCCTTGACGAGGTGGAGCTGGTCGTCCAGCGCAAGAACGAGGAGCTGCTGCGGATGGAGCAGGAGCTTCTCAAGATGATGGACTCGCTCCGCACGTGCAACGCGGACACGGAGCAGGCGGTGCGCTGCGAGATGAATGCGCGCATCGCGGACCTGCAGACCATGCGCGACGAGGCCGACGCCAACCGCCGCGAGAAGGAGCGAGCGCTGCTGCGATGCCAGGCCGACCTCGCCGACGCCCAGCGCCGCATCACCAGCCTTTCCCAGGACGTTGATGTCTACCGCGTCGAACTCTCCAAGGCGGAGAAGGAGAAGGCCGAGATGGCGGCCCACGCTGCGTTCGCGGGGCACACCATGTCCGAGTTTAGCGATGAGGAGGTTCACCGCGCACTGGCCGTGGCGGCGATGCGACGGCGAGGTCGTGCGGAGGGGGAGGAGAGGGGCATGACCGAGGACGCGCAGCGGGCAGCGTCAGCGCGGGATGCCTCGCCGTCTCCGCAGGACGCCAGGAAGCGAACTGCCAGCGCAACGGACACGGCAGCTGACGCCCTTGACCTGTACGATGCCCTCCATTGGGACTCCACGTGGGAGCAGGGTCAGCTGCGCGAGGCCCTCGCCACGGCCGCCCTCGACATGGAGCTCGCCGAGACACGCTGTCAGCAGCTCGCCGATCAAGTAGAGCAGCATCGGGAGCTGCTGCGTAAGGTGTCCGACGAGCGCGACACGCTGCTAGAGGAGAATGTAGAGATGCGTAGGAGGATCACAGGGGTGCAGACTGTGCTGGCGAAGCAGCAGCTGCAGGCCTACCGCGCCGCCAGAAACTCGCCGCAGCAGCAGAGGGAGGGCGGCAGCATTGACTTGCATTTGCGCGGCTTGCACTGCGTATCGCCCGCGATGGAGCGCGCGCTGGGGGTCGCACGCCTTGGCGAGCCCGTCACCGCCTTCTTCACGCTGGACGGCTTGGCGGAGTACGACACCATGCTGTCCCCCGGCATCCACACGCTGCAAGCGGAGGAGCCTCTGGACATCCACTTTCGCTACGAGGACTTGGACCACGACGAGGCGACGGTCGGCAAGGTGCGAAGTACTACCTTTCTCTTCCAGCTGCATCTCGCTGTGGGCACCGACAGCAGCAGCAATGGCAGCAGCAAATCATCGGTGGTGGCCATGGCGGAGCTCCCCGGCACGGCGCTGCTCGTGGCGCGGGAGACGACGGTGGGGGAGCGGCTGCCGCTCATCGATGGCGACGGCAACGTTATCGGGACTCTTTATGTAGACGTCAGCTGCTCACGGCTGATGCTGCCGATCCTGCTGGGGCAGCCGTTGGCAGATGTGGCGTTGCTGTCGGCCGCAGAGATGCGATCGGTGTTGGTGGCTCTGCGCTCCGTGCGCTCCCTGCGGGTGCAGCTGTTCAAGGCGCAAGGACTGCCGCGCTCCGCACCCGCTCGGCAACACGACCAGGTCGAGCTGCTCGACTCCAACGACGACGGGCATGGCGAGGGCAAGAGCGGTGGTGACAGCGAGGAGGCTGCGTCCCCGGCTGGGCTGCCGCAGCCGTATGTCTTCTACACGGCTGGGCTGGGCGAGGCCAGCTTCCTCAGCTGCATCCGCGACACGGTGGTGCACACTGCCAACAACGCCTTCACCACCGAGCCCGTCTTCGACGCCGCGCCAGTGGACCACCGTGTCGTTGTTGATCGTGAGCTGGTGCGCTTCATCTCGCAAGGCTCCATCGTGTTTGTCCTCTTTGATGAACGCGCCACCGATGTGCGGGCGAACCTAGGCATGGTGGAGGTGCCACTCCGACCCCTGCTGGCCTCGCCGCAGGCCGTCATCCGTGGCGCAGAGCCGCTGCACCCACAGGGCACCCTCCACTTTGGCGTTTCGTGGGTCACAGGACCGTAGCGGTGGCAACGGAGAGGGGTGAGTGGGGGAACGAGGCAGCCGATAACCCATATAGAGAGGGACAGGCAGGTGGGGCCCATAGACACCATACCCCCGTGCCTCTGCCGTTCCGTGTGCGTGGTGCCTTTTTGGGCGATGGCGTGCGTCGTTGGCCCCACATCATCCCCCCTCCCCCAATCCATACATTCATTCATGTTTTCCTTCACTTCCTACACTATGCCTCCTCCCTGAATGCTTCCCCCTCCACCTCCACAATATAGCATACAACCCACAAAGAGAAACTATCAGGAGTGAAGCGAAGCAGGGCAACGAGTGGGAACAGTAGCGGAAGGACAGCGTGTAAACTGTCCCTTGATTCTTTTCGGGCACGCACAGAAGGCGAGACAGCCACTTCTCGACTGCTTCTCCCCCCCCCCTCCTCCACTCTCTCCCTCTCCTCCTCCTCCTCCTCCATTCTCCCCTCTCTGCTTGCCGCTCCCGCAGCAGCAAAGGTCCACGTGCCCTACTGCTTTATTCTTTTCCCCTTTTCTTCTCTCTTCACCTCTTCCTTTTCGCTCTCCTCCCACTGTTATAATATCTCCCCTCCTTCCCCTCCGCGTGCCACTCTCGGGGACGCACCTACCCATAGCGCACTCCTTCCTTCATATTACCCTCTGTGTGCGCGCCTCTGTGTGTGTGCGTGCGTGTATGTGATTCTGCCCCCTCTACCCCTCTGCCCGTCTGTCTGTCCCATCATCTTTGTCTCTTTGCACAGTTATCAGCATCCCCCCCCTTCCCCCCACTTCTCCCTCCCCCCCTCTGCGCGTAAGGTTGTAAATCATCCATCGCAGAACTCTATCAGCCTTTCCTTCTCCTTCCCCCTTTCTTCTATTTCTCTCTTTAGTTTGTGCACTGTTGACATTTGGAACGTACACCCTTTCTCCTTCCCCCTTCTTCTATTTCTCTCTTTAGTTTGTGCACTGTTGACATTTGGAACGTACTCCCTTTCTCCTTCCCGCTTCTTCTATTTCTCTCTTTAGTTTGTGCACTGTTGACATTTGGAACGTACACCCTTTCCCCTTCCCTCTTCTTTTGTCCCTTCACCTTCAAGTGTGCTATCTCTCTTTTCACTGCACGCCACGCCGCCCCCTGTTATCGGTGCGGTGATCTCTGATTCTGCATCTCGTGCCTTCTCCCTTCTGGAAGAAGCTGCGAGTGCCTGTGTGTGTGTGTGTGTGTGTGTAGAGTTGCTGTGGCTGGTTGACTGTGGCAGGCAGTTTCGCCTCCTCCCCTCAAGAGGCTCCCCGTCACTGCTCGTCAACCTTTGCTAAGCTTCTTCTTCTGCTTTTCTTCACGTCTTCCCCCACCCCTCCCTTCCCCTCCCCACACACTTACCTTTATTTTTGCTCAACCGCTCATTCTGTCATTTCCTTCTTCTTACGGTCTAGGCACACGCTGTGACTGGTTCGCGCTACCACGTTCTCGTTTGGCAGCACGACTGCGCTCCCCCCTCCCCCCCTTACCACTTTGGTCGCCCCGCGTCACCAGCGTCTCCCTTCTTCTCCTTTTCACTTCACCGTCTGCACGTCTGGACAGTGGGACGTGGCGAGACCTTTCACTCTCTCTGTCTCTCTTTCTTTTTGTTGTGGTCCCCCGCCAACCACCCCGTACATAACCCTAATCATAACTCCTTCCTCCCTTGGGCCGAAGTACAGCTAAGCGTGGATGGAGGAGACGGCAGCTGCCACCTCGTCTGTGAAGCAAGACGGTGACCAGCGGCGCTTCACGCCCCCTTTCTTGCCGGACGACGTGGTCAGCCCGTACTGCGGCGCCATAACCCACGAGGAGGCCAATAATGAGGCAAGGGTTGGCCACCACGGTGGTGGCCGCTCAACCCTTCCAGTGGAGCTGAACCACTATGTAGGAATGTTTTACGAGCTCAACTTTGGCCTCCGTCCAGAGAGCCGCATGTCCGAGGGGAGGAGGAGCTCGGCAACGGCCGTGCCCGCCAGCGAGAACCCCAGCTCTACCGAAGCCCCCCTCCCTAGCCTTGACTCTCGCCACTCCACCCGTGCGGGACCCGCCGAGGGCATGGACGATGTGCTGGACCCTGCCCCTTCTCTCGAGCAGTCGGGCATCTCTCTACGGGGCTGCCCCCCGCCACCGCCCGTGCCCACCACCCAACGCCGCGGTAACTTGCCGATGACTTTGTCGCTGCCCGTGGCGCTTACGAACCCCTGCCGCACACTATCGTTGAGTAGTCCGCTGAACCCGTCCTTTCCACCAGCCGCACCGCCACCACCGCCACCACCACCACTGCCACTGCCACCACCACCCCCGGCGTTCTCGCGGCTCGCGAGCAAGTCGCAGTGGCGGTCCTACCTGCACGAGGTGCAGCGTACGATGAGTGACCCCAGCAGCACCCCGAGTGAGCGCGAGGCTGCTGTCTCTACCCTTATCGCGAATGCAGACCGCCTGTACGAGCTGGCCAGCGGGCTGTGCAACTCGGTGGAGGTGGCGGCGCTGCCGTTGTCGCTGCCCGCGTCCGTATCGACAAGGGCTGGCTCCGAGCCGCGCGCCAGCGGGAGCTTCAGCGAGATCACCGTCGTGCAGCCGGACGACTCGCTGCCCGGCGGTGATCGCGAGCGTGTGTTGTCAGTAACCATGGACGACGACCTGGCGGTTAGCAGCATCGCAACGAGCAGGCTAGCCGCTCTTGGCCAGAGCAGCACGCGCGCGGTGCTGGCCCTGACACGGGCGGACAACGGGCACGGCAGCGGCTTCACGCGCGTGCGGCGCAGCAACCACACGCACACTCACGACGGTACGGAGCTCATCAACGAGTATCGCGTGTGCCATCTGCTGGGGAGTGGCACCACCGGCTGCGTGTTCCTCTGCGTGGACTGCAACACGTCGGTGCCGTACGCCATCAAATCCGTGGCTAAGCCGCATAAACGGTCGTTCGGCGGCCTGTTCGGATGCCGCTGCTCTTTCGAGAGCGTTTCCTTCACCCCGGACCACCCCACCGCCACCACCGCGGCGGACGGTGGCGGTGGGGGACGCAGCAGGCCGCCCAGCAGCACGTCCGCAGGCTCTGTCCTCGGTGGACCCGCCGTGCCTAGCGCCGCTTCCATCCGCGGCGAGCGCGTGGGGCCGGTCACACGGCAAAGGCTCGCACCTGGGCGTGTGCTGACCTCGGCGTCGTCCACGCGGTTGAGAATGTTGTGCTCCCCCTCCGTGCCGTCCGACCTTCCCTTAAGCTCGCCGAGCCCCTGTGCCACCAGCTCCCCCCTCGCCCCAGGGCGGGGTGCCGCGGCCGGAGGCAGAGGAGGGGGCAGCACGCAGGCCACCAGTGCCCTGCGACTCCAGGTGCCCAGCTTGATGAGCCCGCCCAGCGCCGGGGCCTGCGTGGTGATGCGCGGCTCGGAGCCGAGCAACGAGCCAATCTCCCACGGCGATGGCGTCGTGGCAGAGAACAACACCACCAGCGGAAGTTCCGTCGTCGGGCGGCGGCCCATGAGCTTGGCACCGATGCCGTCTGCGGAAAGCTGCTTGGCGGACAGTTGCTCAAACAGCGGCCCGTGGCCGTCAGCGTCTATATCGTTCGGCAATGTGCAAGGCTCACGCATTCAGCAGCAGCACCAGCAACAGCAGCGCGGCATGAACGAGTTCCCGGGCTTCACTTTCGACCGCCCGGGGACAAGCTCCATGGCGAGCGTCGGTCCCTCGTCCATCGCCGCGGCGAGCAGCTTTGTGGGTCGTGTGGCGCGTGGAGCGGCGAGCGCCTCGATCCGCTCCAACATGCTGGTGGCCTCGGCGGCGGCGCTCGATGTGGCCACGCTACCCGCGTTTGGCCATAACGGAGGCGGAGGCGCCACTACCACTACTATTACCACTACCACCACCACCACGACCACGACCACGGCCACCACCACCCCGTGCAAGGGAGGAGGCGAGCAGTCGCAGAGCCCCTTTGATGGGGAAGGGAGTGACCATCACGGCAGCAGCAGCAGCGGGAAGGCGGTGGACGTGCTGTACCCCGTCGAGCGGGAGATTCGCGTGCTGCGTCGCCTCAGGCACCCCAACATTGTGGGGTTGCACAAGGTCATTGATGACGAGGACGAAGGGGTGGTGCACCTGTTGCTGGACTTTGTACCGAGCGGGCCCATCACCACCGTCCAGGCCTTCGACCCTGCTACCGGCTACGCAAGCTGTGAGGTGGTACGGCCACTAAGCCGACTGACTCTGCTGTGCAGACAGCTCATCGACGCCATGCTGCACCTGCAGCGCCGCTGCGTCGTGCACAATGACCTGAAGCCCGACAACATTCTCCTCGACGAGGAAGGAAACGTTATGCTTACCGACTTTGGGGAGAGCGTGTTGTTGCCGCAGGGTCTTGTGAAGCAGGATATGAATGCGAGCGTCGTGGCAGGTAACTGCAGCCGATGGAACATCCTCGCTCAGCAGTCGTACGGGCAAGGGGCGGCGTCAACGACACTGCCGGACTCGGGCGACGGCTGGTCACGGGAGGTGGCGTCGTTGGACTGGGTGCAGTCCTATCGCTCCCTCTACGCCGCTGCGGGGACATCGGAGTGGGCCCAGCCCGACTCGTCCATGTACCTCCACACCGGCGTGGATCACGAAGGGAAGCTGAAGGGTCGCCTCGGGGCCGGCACGCCCGCCTTCTGCGCACCGGAGCTGATCGACCGTAACGAGTGCAGCTTCAAAACGGATGTGTGGTCCTTTGGTGTCATCCTCTATAGCCTCATTGTGGGCCATCTGCCGTTCACTGGGCCCACCGTGCGGGACACCTTCAACGCCGTTCTCCACGCCGAGCTCACCTTCCCCCCGCTTGAGGAGGTTCCCCATCACGAAGACTTCACGCCCGAGTCGTACGCGGACTGGCAGGGCCTGTGCCGCCGGCTGCTCGCGCGCTCACCGGCAGAACGCATGTCTCTGCGCACACTCGCCTCTCACCCACTACTGCGCCAGACACCGGCGCTCCCTCCCCCGCGTCCAGCCGCAAAGCCGCCATCACCGAGACTCACCGGCAGCCCTTCGGGCACGGCCGATGCTTCCCCGGCATTCTGGATGCCCAGAGAGCGCTTATGCGAAAGGCCATCGCTATCCAGCGAGCTGGACATGCCGCACGTCGACAAGACCTGCAGTGGGCAGGAAATTGCTGAGGAGGTCTCACTGCTCATATCAGAGAGTACCTCCTCGACTCCGAACATCACCGTCCCGCCCAGTTTCGTAGCGGTGGTGCCGCGTGTCTTGCAGGCTGACGCGGACGGCGGTGCGACAGCTACGCGCCAAGATGCTGCGGCCTTGAGTGACTCGAGCAGCAGCCACCTGCACCACCACCACCACCACCACCACCGCAGCACCACCGCAGCAGCCGTCACCTCCCTGGACCCTTTGGGCTCTCACGGCGACGGCAACGGCGACGACGGCGGCGTCCGCAGCGGCGGGGAGCGAAGGGAGGGGGGCCCTCAGGCAACGGTACATCCGTTGGGGCCGCTTTCCCGCTGCACGACCCACAGCCAGCGCAACCGCAGCGCGCCGTCCCCCTTCTGCGACAGCGTCAGAGCCTCTCTCGTCACTGGCGCGGAGTGGCGCGGCGGGGCCCTCGGCGATGGGGCCAGTGCCGTCGCTCCCGTTGCTGCCGCCGAGGGCGATGGACAGCCGCTGGTGGCATCGACGGGCGAAGAAGGGCAGCGCGAGGGCGGTGTCGTCGATC
>JASAOB010002589.1:0-26965 GCA_030849825.1 Herpetomonas tarakana | reverse complement strand
GACGTTCCTGCAGCAACGGCGGCGCTGGTGCAGAAGTCGACACAAACCAAGGAAACGCACAATGGTCAGCCGGTGTACGAGGGGCCGAGGGGAGGTCACTTCTTCATCCATTCAGAGACGGGCAAGCCAGCCTACTTGCCAAGCAGCAGAGCACCTGAGACGACTGATCGCGGCCCCGTAGCAACGGCAAAGGACGTTCCTGCAGCAACGGCGGCGCTGGTGCAGAAGTCGACACAAACCAAGGAAACGCACAATGGTCAGCCGGTGTACGAGGGGCCGAGGGGAGGTCACTTCTTCATCCATTCAGAGACGGGCAAGCCAGCCTACTTGCCAAGCAGCAGAGCACCTGAGACGACTGATCGCGGCCCCGTAGCAACGGCAAAGGACGTTCCTGCAGCAACGGCGGCGCTGGTGCAGAAGTCGACACAAACCAAGGAAACGCACAATGGTCAGCCGGTGTACGAGGGGCCGAGGGGAGGTCACTTCTTCATCCATTCAGAGACGGGCAAGCCAGCCTACTTGCCAAGCAGCAGAGCACCTGAGACGACTGATCGCGGCCCCGTAGCAACGGCAAAGGACGTTCCTGCAGCAACGGCGGCGCTGGTGCAGAAGTCGACACAAACCAAGGAAACGCACAATGGTCAGCCGGTGTACGAGGGACCGAAGGGAGGTCATTTCTTCCTCCATTCAGAGACGGGCAAGCCACGCTACCTCCCAAGCAGCAGAACGCCGGAGATGACTGATCATGGGCCCGTTCACACCACCACCGCCACACTGACACAGCCGGCCCAAGGTCCGGAGATCCATGTGGGACCCAGGGGAGGACGCTACTACCTCACTGCGTCGGGCAACAAACGGTGTATCAAGTAATCGCTGCAGTCACGCCGATGCTCCACCCTCTCCCTCCACCTCATCCCCCCTCTGTCTTTACTCACCCGGCGCATGGCGTGGGACGGGGAGTGGTGGTGGCAAGTGCACGCCGCGGTCAGTGCTGAGCGACATAACTCGCATGTCCGCATGTCCACGACCCTGTGATGGTCGCTGCGACCCCTCTGCATTCTTTCCTCAGAGATAACAGGTTCTTATACATATATTTTTCAGGTGTGTTGTGTTGAAAGCAGTACATGTTTCGTTAGTGATTACTACAAAATCATGATAGACTTCTTGCAGGAGAACCGAATAGAAGAAGGAAAGATGCTTGGTAACAACGGCGAGGGATGTGCGGAGATGTGGTGCGACGTCCGTTGGCGCACCCACTCTCGCAGAATCACACACGATGAGGACGACGAGGATAGCGATGATGGTGACGCAGTTGAATGGATGCGCGAGAGAGGCTGGCGGGGTACTCTCTTCATTACTTCTTCTGCTTTTTGGGCCACACACACACACACCCCTCTTCCCACCTTTCTCCCTGCTGCATGTAGCCGGGATCTGAGTGTGTGAGATTGTTACTCGCCGTACGTCGTGACGTCCGATCCGTAAAAAGGCACTAGAGTCGACGAGACGTTAGAAAAGGACATAGACAGCAATAAATAGAGCAATATATATGGGCATCGGCATGAACAGAGGCGGTTCTCTTGGTTCTCCCTTGTGGTGGTTGCCGCTGGCAGCCGTGATTCTCCTCTCCCCCATTGTCTGGGGGAGCCAGGACAGCATATACAACTACATTGGTGCCATGACCGCCATTGATGGGAGCATCTTTGGCGCCAGCACCGCGCTGTACAACGGTGTAGGCGGCATCCAGCCGGACAACACGGTCACGTACGGCTCCCGCACTTTTCTCGTGGACCGGAATGACTCGCAGCAGTCGATGCTGTCGCTCTCCACGGCCTACCGCATGAACACACTGGGGGAAGTGTTTGTCGCCATCGTCGCGCTGTACCTGGACAGCCTCGGCCACCTGCCGTGCGGGCTGGACCTGCCGCTGGGCCCATCCGTGCTGCCACCCTTCTTCGCCAATAGCACCTACCTGAACAATGGGGGCTTCACGTCGAGCCCCATCACCCTGCGGATGCTGCTGGAGCACACCTCAACCATCAACGAGGTAGGGTTCATGAGCTACGCCAACAGCACGCCCACCACCACGGAGCTCATGACAAATGATGAGTTCGTGTCCTCGCTGTTCGATACCTACGGCTACGAGGTCTTCAACGCGGCACTGCGTCCTGGGCAGGCGGCCGCCTTCAACTACTCCCGCACCAACATTGCACTTGCCACGTACATCGTCAACAATCAGCTGGCACTGATGCAGAGCGCCGAGGGCGTTGCCGCAGCGGACATGGTTGACGTGGCGGGCTACATGATGGACCACCTCTTCCCCCGGGTGGGCATGTCGGGTACGTTTGTGCTCTCCCGCACCGGGACGCGGAGCAACGCGCAGTACCCTCCCAATCTGTCCACAGACTGGCTCCCCTACATCGCCATGCAGGACGTGGACAGCAACGGCACCACCGTTGTGGACTCCCGCACGATCCACCCCGCGTACCTTGGCGACTACATGTTCTACACCACGACCGACGACCTAACCAAGCTCATGGCAGCTGTCATGACCCCTGGGGGTATCTTCTACAGCAGCATCGGCGCGAGGTTGGCGACGCAGGTGGTGGCGGTGCAGAACACGGCGATCCCGTACGTCACGCACCGCGGCCTGGGGGTGTTCAACATGAGCCTGACGCGGCTCTGCGCCGCCATGACTGGCGCCGCGAGCACCACAGGCGAGGCCCCCAACTGTCGGTACGACAGCACCAACAGCCAGGCCGACACTGCTGCGTACGGGATCTTCGCCTCTGGCGAGTTCAACCAGGTTGCGGTGGTGTGCCTCCCTACCCATACGGGGCAACCGTGGTGCAGCGCGAGCGAGGTCACGTACTTCCAGAACGCCAGCAACGATCTCGCGACTCGGCTGCTGTCCTCTCCGCAGGAGGGGACCTTCTACAACTGGGCGGTGCTCCTGTCGACCGCCAACTTGGCCGACTACACATCCTTGGGACCGACCACCACCACCACCACCACCACGGCGAGCCCCACCACGCGGCCGCCAACCACCGACGGCACAGACCTCACGAAGAACTTTGGCCTCTACGTCTTTCTTGGCGTTCTCGCCGTTGTCGTCGTCGTTGTCGCTGCGAGTTACGTGGCGGACTACTTCATCCAGCCTGCCCCACCAGCAAAGATCGTCGTGCCAGTACCCGTCCTCCCAACAGGGGCGGGCGTGGCGGGATTCCACGGGGCGGGGGTCGGGCCGGAGAGGATACCAGGAACGGCGTACGACGCGCAGGGTGGTGCCGGTGACGGCTTCGCCCCGCCCCCGGCCCTCCTCCTCGACGCAGGGCCGTTCGGCGCCGGCCGTGGCCTGGATGGTGGTGGTGTCTCGCCCGATGTATTCGACCAGACGCCTGGTCTACCCCCCATCCGCCGCAGACTCGCCGAAGAAGAGGATGATGAGGACGCCGAAACGGACGACACCCGCACCGCCACGACGGGAACGACGACGACGACGACGTACTCGGCGACAGCCACCACCAACACCACGACGCTGAGCACCAGCACGAGTGGCAGCCCTGGGACGAGCCCCGATGGTCTGCGCCATCGCCGGAAGAAGTTCAAGGACGTGGAGGGGAGCATGGCCGAGCGGGGAAGTAGCACCAACAGCCCTAGCGGAGGCAACGACCGGTCCACGTCCAACTCGCAGCGGCCTTCGCGGGGGAGCGGTGGTGGCGGGGGAGGCCGGGCATCACGTGAGATCCCGCGCTTCGACGCGTACATTTAGATATTAACCCTTTTGATTGCACACTTTTCTCCGCACACTACATAGATGCGGCGGGTCCACCCCTCTGGCCCGTACGTATACCCCTCTCTCTCCCTCGGCTCTCTTTGTATGTCATTCCGTCCTACACACAAAAAAAAAAAAAAAAAAAACAGATATGCTCGCGTAGCGATGGCGAGACGAAGATGTTGAGTGGGGGAGGGGGGGAGGGAGAGGAGATTTGGAGAGGACCTCCCCCCCACCAACGCTCGCGCCATGAGGGCATGGTGGTAAGCTTCCATGCGATCCGCTGGGGGAGACGCGACGGTTCCTCGCGCTCGTACCCCCCCCCCCCTCCTCCCCTGCTGTGTCCCTGCACATACATCTCCTTTGCAGTTGGACTCTCCATCCTTCTTAGTCACCCCCCCCCCTCTCCTCAACATACACATCAGCAGAGATAAGCCATTAGAGGATCCCACCAGGAGGGGGAAGAACGCCATCAACGAAAGGAGACAATGAAGCGTGGCGCTCGACTCTGCTACGCACCGATAGCACCAGCAGTTGCAGCAGCAGCAACACATGAGCCCGTCCCGTCCCCACGCCTGTGGTGGCAAGGGAGCTGTCGTAGTCCAGTTGCAGCGGGGCCCTACATCACTGCCGAGAGCATTGGGGAGGTGGCAATGGCTGCAGCAGCCGCAGGAGGAGGAGGGGGAATGGTGGGAGCGGCAAGGGCACAGGGAGCAGTCGAGCGAACAGGGGAGGCACAGATGGAGACACGCCGCGGCGGCGGCAGCGAGCAGAACATGACGGCGCTTATCACACACGACACGGATCACACAGCGGCGCGGCCTCGACCCCGCGTTCCCTCACTCGCCCTCACTACCTCCCCAGCGCCAAGCTCTGCGTGCTCGCACTGGCTCACAACGCGCGCTGCTGCTACTGCTGCTACTGCTGCTGCTGCTGCCATCGTCGCATCCCCCGCTGGTGCGAATGTGTCTGATGGGGTCTCCGCGCTCCACCGCGCGTCGCCATCCGCGCTGCCTCGCCTGTCGGTCTACCGCTGCTCCCCTTTCGCTCCTCCCCTCTGCCGCCTCTTCTTCTCCTGCAGTCACCTCCCACAACAACCCAAACTCCCCCACTCGTCGCTAGCCGTTGCCACACGCTACTTCTCTTCCCCGTTCACCTCGACTAGTCCCAAGCTGCACACGCCACCACCACATCGATCAACGGCCCAACCACCACCAGGGGCTAACGCAATGTCCGCGAAGAAGAACGTGACCGTGGTGGACGGCCTCGACGGGGAGAACCCCGTCAAGCGCGATCGTCACCCGGTCTGGTACCCACCAAAGCAGAAGGACGGCAAAGGGGTGAAGGTGATGAACTCGCTGACAGAGACAGTCGAGGAGTTCTCGCCCAAGAGTGGCCGCCTCGTGCGCTGGTACACGTGCGGCCCAACGGTGTACGATTTGAGCCACATGGGGCACGCCCGCGCCTACCTCACCTTCGACATTATCCGCCGCATTATGGAGGACTACTTTGGCTACTCGATCATGTACCAAATGAACATCACCGACATTGACGACAAGATTATCAAACGCGCTCGCGTCAACAAACTCCTCGATGACTTCAAGACGCAGCGGCTCAAGGGCAGCGACACGGCGCAGCTTATCGCCTTTACACAGGAGGCGGTGGCCGCGGCGGAGGCGAGCCTGGCCAGCCGCCGGGAGAAGCTGTCGGCGCCGCTGCCGGAGAGCGCCTCGGGCCGCCAGCGTGGCGAGCGCGAGGAGAAACTGAAGGAGCTGGAGCTGAAGGTGGAGCAGCTGGCCGAGACAAAGGAGAAGATCGCCGCCGCCACGGCCACCGCCGACTTTGCGCAAATCTTTGAGGCCGCCAGCGGCGTCAATGGTGACCTGCTCGACGAGAGGGAGGGAAGCAGGGTGAGCGACCAGCAGATCTTCGAGGACCACGCTCGCAAGTACGAGCGCGCCTTCTTCGACGACTGTGCACGTCTGGGCATCCGCGAGCCCGACGTCGTGACACGCGTGACGGAGTACGTGCCGCAGGTGGTGGAGTTTGTGCAGAAGATTATCGACAACGGCTTCGCCTACAAGGGCGAGACCTCCATCTTCTTCGACACCGAGGCGTACACCAAGGCGGGGCACGACTACCCCAAGCTCAAGACCGGCGGCGATAAGGAGACCACGGAGGACGAGATGGCCGAGGGCGAAGGTGCACTGTCCAAGGGCATCGAGGGCGAGAAGCGCAGCGCCAATGACTTTGCCCTGTGGAAGTTCTCGAAGCCGGGCGAGCCGCACTGGCCGTCGCCGTGGGGCGAGGGCCGCCCCGGCTGGCACATTGAGTGCTCCGTGATGGCGTCCGACCTCCTGGGAGAGAACATGGACATCCACGGCGGCGGCTGGGACCTCAAGTTCCCCCACCACGACAACGAGTGCGCGCAGAGCGAGGCCTGCAGCGGCCACCACCAGTGGGTCAACTACTTCCTCCACTGCGGGCACCTGCACATCAAGGGCCTCAAGATGTCCAAGAGCCTGAAGAACTTCATTACGATCCGGCAGGCCCTCGACGGCGACGAGGCGAACGACCTGGCCTCGGTGACGCCGCGGGCAATGCGGCTACTCTTCCTTGCCAACCCGTGGCACCGGCCAATGAACTTCTCCGACCAGTCCCTCGACGACGCGCGCGAGAAGGAGCGGGTCCTGCGGGCCTTCTTCGGCTCCGTCGACATTGTCCTGCGGGGCGATTACTGGGCAGGCGCACAGGGGGCTACCACCGCCGACCGCGAGCTGCTCGCGAGGTGGGTGGCGACGGAGCAGACGGTGCATGAATCGCTGCAAAACAACTTTGACACCCCGGCGGCGCTCCAGGCCCTCATGGAGCTGGTGTCGTCCACCAACGCATACATGGCCAACAAGGAGGCCCGCACCAGCGCCACGCTCCTGCGCAAGGTGGCGCGGTACATCACGAAGATGTTCCAGATCTTCGGCGTGGTGGAAGGGACAGACAGCATTGGTCTCACCCAGGGAGGCGGCGCGGCGGGCGGCGGCGACGACAGGCTCGTGCCCGTGGTGGACACTCTTGTGCGCTTCCGCGACGCCGTGCGGACGACCGCGAAGGAGCACAAGGTGGCGCCGGCCTTCCTGCCCCTGTGCGACGAGGTCCGCGACGAGTGGCTCGTGGACTCCGGCATCCGCCTCGAGGACGACCCTGCGGGCCCCACAACGTGGAAAAAGGATGACCCCGCGTTGCTGCGCAAGGAGCTGGCCGCACGCCGCGCGGAAGAGGAGGAGGGCCGCCGGAGGAAGCTCGCGAACCTGATCGACGCCAAGACGAAGGCGGTGGAGAAGTGGGCCCAGTACACGTACCCGCCTTCCGACTACTTCCGCCGACAAGACGCCGAGCGCGCCGAGGGCGAGAAAAAGTTTGCCGCCTTCGATGCCGCGACGGGCCTGCCGACGAAGCTCGCGAGCGGCGAGGAGGTGACGGAGAAGGACACAAAGAAGTTTGGCAAGGAGGTGGCCAAGTACCAGAAGATCTACGACGACTTCATCAGCAAGGGCGGCGAGCCGTGGCTGGAGGAGCAGAGGGCCGAGCTGGCGGCGCTCCTTGCCGAGGCCAAGCAGTAATGTTACTCGGCAAACTCTTTTCTCCATATACATATATATAGCGTGCGCCGTCTGGCACCCAACGTGCGTGTGCGCGTACGTGCCCACCTGCCCTCTCGCCCTCGTTGTCTCCTCACACCGTACTTGTGCTTGTGCGTGGGACGGGGGGGGGGGGGGGGGGCATGGCCTGCGGAGAACGCTGTCGCCCATATTGCCTCCTCTGACTTCCTACTTCATCCCTCCTTCCTTTCCTTGACACCCTCCATTCTTGTCCCTCTCGCACTACGGTGATTCCCTTATCTGTTCTGGTAATTGTTGTTGTTGGCCTCCTTCCCCTTCACCTTTTAACATACGAAGTGCATCTGTTTCCACTCACTCACCCCACCCCTAGTTAAACGGAAAGGGAACAGGCAGGAGCGGGGGAAGCAGACTTGCGCCATCCGCTTGGCGTGTTGTCTGTCATGGGCAGGGGACACACACGCGGGACTGCTTTGGCTCACAAGTGTGTGCCGTGTGTGTGACGTGTGTGTGCGCCTACAGGCCTGCGCTTTTGTGTGTCACGCCTCCGCTGCTTGGATGGAGGCCACGCCATCACGTCACACCCTCATGTCATGTCTCTCCGTACTCCTCTCCCCCCCCCCCCCCTCCCTTCCACACACACACACGTGTTCACAGATCCATTTCATTCCTTCGACTACTATCATATTCTTTCCTTCTTTTGCTTCAAGCCCACTCTTCTTGTGCTCCTCCCCCCTTCCCTCTATCCCTCCCTCGACGCATACGGACATCCCGCATAGTCCACACACACACACACACGAAAGGACAATTAGTGAGAGAACAAAAGCAAGTCGATACCCCCCTGCAAGTACCCGTCCACAACCATGCCGATCGATGCGAATTGTCTGATGAACCTCTGCCAGAGTGCGAACAAGGCGCGCAGCTCGGGTGGGCAGATTGACTGGATGTCGATTGGCATGCAGGTGTTGGAGGCCGCCAAGCCCTACATTGTGCAGTACATTGGCGAGGTCGCCAAGCCCGACCCGGTGAACGTGGACCAGGCCTTCCAGGACGCCGAAAGCGCTACCAGTTTCAAGCCGTACGAGGCACCAACGTACGACAAGGGTGATGTCCGCGCGCTGCTCATCGGCATTAACTACTACGGCACCAGCGCCGAACTCAGCGGGTGCGTCAACGACGTCCGTCAGGAGCTGGCCACGTTTCAGAAGACTGAGTTCCCTGTGAAGGAGATGGCTATTCTCGTGGACGAGAGCGACTTCCCTTCCTGCACGGGTCTGCCGACACGGGCGAATATCGTGAAGTACATGGCGTGGCTGGTGAAGGACGCAAAGGCGGGCGACGTTCTCTTCATGCACTACTCCGGCCACGGCACGCAGACGAAGTCGAACGATCAGTACGAAGAGTATGATCAGGTGATCTGCCCCAGCGACTACCAATCCGCCGGCTGCATCATCGATAATGACATCTTCGCCATCCTCGCCAAGGACCTGCCCGCCGGCGTGCGCCTGACCGTTCTGTTCGACTGCTGCCACTCCGGCTCCATGCTCGACCTGCCCTACGGGTTCGTCTGCGGCAGCGACGTGTCGTCATCCTCGTCCAACTACCACATGAAGCAGCTGCGCCAGAACAACTTCTGCGCCGGCGACGTGCTCATGATCTCGGGCTGTGCCGACACGCAGACCTCCGCGGATGTTGGCAACACCGCCGCGTTGGGCAACGGCACCTCGGGTGCGGGCGGCGCGGCCACGCAGTGTCTGACGTACACCCTGCTTAACACGCAGAACCTGTCGTACAAGGACACACTGGTGCAGACTCGCAAGATGCTGGCGCAGAAGAGGTTCGAGCAGGTCCCGCAGCTCAGCGCGTCGAAGCCGATCGACCTCAACCAGCGCTTCTCCCTCGTGCAGACCTTCACGGTGGACAGCACCATGAGTCGCTCCCTGCCCGCACAGTTCCGCGTGTAACCGGATCGCGGCTACACAGAACCGAAGTGGGGGAAGCAAAAAGGAAATAATAAAGTAAGAGGAGGAGGAAGAGGGCGGCTGGCCAGCGCTGCCATGGCGTTCCCCGATGCGAAAGGTTTGCGGCGGTGGTGGGGGTGGGGGTAAGAAGGACACGGGCATCTGCACACCAGCACCAGCACCACCCACCCGGAAGCCGGCGACGACCCTCGTGGCCCACCCCACACCACGGCATGATGGANTACCTCATCGTTGCAGAGCGACTCTGTGGTCCCCTGTCCCTTCTTCATCTCTCCCCCCCCCCCCCCGCCACAGCCACCACCGCTGCCTCTTCTCCTGTATCCTCTCTCCTCCCCCGTCTCTAGGATCAAATAAGTTCACATCCCTTTCTCTGTACTCCTCTCTCTCTCTCTCCCCCCCCCCCCCCCCAATCAAACACCCACTGGGACCATTTCATAGGGGTGGACTTCTGTAGATGGACGTTCCTTGACCTCGGCAAACGTTGACCCCCTCCCCGCCCCCCCCTCCCTATCCCCTCTAAAGGAGAAGCGAGGTGGACCCTGTACGTCGCGCGTGCTTAGATTAGTGCTCCCCCCTCCACCCCTTCTTTTTTTTTTTTTCTCTCTCTCTCTTTATGTTTGTGTGTATGTGTGCCGCATCCACCCCCCAGTTGAACAGCCCCCCACCCCCGTAGAGGCTTTCACGCCCGGCCCATCTCTGATCTTGCCGGAAGTATCGTACTTGTGGAGAGCACACACACACACACACCCACAGACACACAGACATTCTCCCTCCTACGACTACTGATGGACATTTTCCCTTCCTTGCTGTTCCTCCAGCACATCCCTCCCCCGCTCTCTCTCCATTTTCTGTATATACATATTGTCTGTATGTATGCCCACTGTGATGGTTCCATCCCCCCCCCCCTTCACCGCTTTCTCTCTTCCCTTTCCTTCCTCAGCAAAGCCCCTCCCGCTCCTCCTCTCTCGTTCTATTACTCTGATGGCAAAATGGTGTGCTGGTAGACACCCCCACCCCACCCCCATCTTCTCTATCCTCAAGCGCCGCCTCCCCATGTTAGCTTTGGCTCCTCTTGGCAATTTACTTACGTGTTACTTTTCTTCCATTCTTCCTTCATCCATCTTCCTCGCACAGGCAGGCGGGCGGGCGAGAGAGGCTACTTCCCATTTATGAGTTTTATGGTGTGCATCTGTGCATGCCTGCCTGTGTGTGTGTGCAAGGGAGATGAAGAGAACGAGAGAGGAGGCGAGGCGGGGCGGGGGGGAGGGGGGTAGGAGGTGGGCGGTCTCCTCACCTTCGCAGCGTGTGCGGTGCATGTGCTGGAGGTGCCCCTCCCCCTCTATCCCTCTATCCTTCTCGCTTCTCACACACACACAAGCACACACACAAGCACACACACAAGCACACACACAAGCAGGCACGACGGGCACGACCCCCCACCCGGTAGGACAGCGATAGAAATAATGAACGGAATGAAAGATGCAGTGAACAGACAGCTTCCACGTGGAAGGAGTCTGTGTAGGGTGACGATACACACTACAGCGATGGCGGTGGCAAAATGCCCCCTTCTCCTTCTCCTCCTCACTTTCCCCGCCCTGCTTTATCCGCTCCGCCTCCCTTCCTCATGTGCGCGCGTGCACGTGCACATGAGGAAGGCGACGGACAAGGGCAACGGTCTTTGGATGAAGATCCATAGGGGAGCCAGATGGGGGAAGAGGGGACGAAGTCTGGGGTGGCAGAAAAAATGCAAAAATGGACTGACAACGATATCACTCTCCACTATCCTCTCTTCCCCCCTCCCCCCCCTCGATACATGCTCCTTGTGTTGAATTGTTCACATTCCAATGGCAGTCGTACGGAAGTAGAAAAGACAAACAGAAGAAGCAGTGGAAGGAGAGGGACGGAATGCGAACGTCTGCCTCGTCGTCGTCCCTCGTCCTGCGAGGGCCCTGCGTTATCGCCCACGCTACGACAGAGGCCGTGCGACGTCACAGCGGAGATGCCAAGAAGACAAAGAAGGCAGACAGTGCGGTGGGCGACGCGGGGCCAGCTCTGGGACATGAACCCGCTCCACGGTTCACCCCGGAGGCAACACGGCGGGCGCTGCAGGATGTTGTTCGGGCTGTCCAGAGCCCACCGGCTCACACGCGGCTTTCTGCCTCCTCGCTGAGAAGGAAGCCGGTGTCGGCAAGGACCTTCAGCATGGCGGATCTCTTTAACACGATGCCACCGGCGCGGAAGGGCCGAGTTGCTGCACCGCCACCATCGCCTCGCTCGCGAAGCACGGCAGCAGCAGCAGCAGCCGGCACTGATGCCACCGCTGCTGCTGCTGAGTGGCAACGACGAAAGGAGGTAGGGGCAACGCGGCGCATCTCCCTTGTGCCCTCTCCACCGCTGGATGGCGAGCCCACCAAGAAGGATGGGAGTGTCAACAAGGGGAGGGGCGATGCTGCGGACGTCGCTGCCCGGACGGGAAAGGCACACGACGGCGGCGGGAGAGGCCAAACCGAAGTCGCGGAGAGGAGGGAGTCCGTGTCACCATCACCATCACCAGCACCACCGCCAGCAGCGGCAGCCGTGCCCGTGCCCGCCTCCCTCCTCTCCCGTTTGAGGGAAACAATAGCCGAGAAGCGCCTTGACTGGCGGGCCATCACGAACGCCTACCCCGAACTCAACCAGCTGCCCATCATGAAGGAACGCGAGTACTGGACGGCGCACTACTGCTCCGTGCAGAGTGCCTCGCCGCTGCCGCTCCACACGAGCTCCGCAGCGGGCGGCGAGGAAGGGATCACGGAGGCGATGGCCCCCGCCATGATGATGTGCGCGGCTGACACAGGGACCGGCAAGAGCGTTCTCGTGCCTCTGTTCCTGCTCCAAGCGCACTGGACCGCGCTGGCCGCCACGCTGAACCCACCGTCCTCCCACGCAGCACCACCGGTGGTGGAGAGCTCCTCCCTAAAGGCTTTCACCACATCGTTCCGTCAGCGCAGCCGGGTGTGCATTGCGGTGAGCCAGCCCACGCGAGTGGCGTGCGTGGAGATGGCGCGGTACACCGCCGCCGTCCTCGCGGCCTCCGACAGGAGAGAGGGAGGGGAAGGAGACAGTGGAGGAGGAAAGGAGAGGTCGCTACTGGGCAAACGCGTTGGCTACGCTGTGGGTGGCGAGACGTGCTTCTGCGCCGAAACAGAGATTGTCTTTGCCACCCCCGGCTATCTTCTCAACATACTCCTTCACCAACAGCAACAGCAGCAGCAGCAGCAGCAGCAGCAGCGACAGTCATCATTGTCGACGATGCAGCGCCGTCCGCTACCGACACCCCCTCCTCCTCCTTTTCTGCAGCCAACGACGCTGATTGTCGACGAGGCGCACTGCCGGGAACTGGAGACGGACTTACTCCTTTCTTGGGTGAAGATGCACGCACGGAGCCCGGCCCATGCAGCGAGGAAGGACCACTGCCACCTGCGACATGTGGTGGTGATGTCGGCGACCATGAATGTGCCCGCGATGCTGGACTACCTGCAACGCGACCGGTTTGCCAAGAAGGCGGACGACGCTGGGGAGCGGGAAGTGCGCCTCATGCTGTTCGCCTCGCAGCGAGAGGAGCTGGCCAGGCTGACCGCGGCCTCACCGGCCCCCTCGCCTTCCACGAAGGAGGCGGGCGATGGCCCGGCACTTGTCGCTCGGCTGCTTGCCCTGCAACAGGAGGAGTGGCACCTGGCCTCTCTCTCGTTGCCCTCGACCGGGGCAGGAGCCCACGCAGCCGGCGCGCGGAGGAAGAACGTCAACAGTAGCCCGTACACTGTCGAGGAGTACTTCAGCTCTGATCTGTCCTCCGCCTTCATCGAGTCTGCTATACTGTTCGGTCCATGGGTGAGCCGTGGCGCGTTCCATCGGCAAGAGTACGCGGTCTCCTCCCAGCAGCAGCAGCAGCAGAAACGGTCCGCCTTTGCGGAAGTGGGGCGGGGGGCCCATCGTCGCAGGGCCTTCACGCGGAGTGAGAAGGCGGCAGCGATCGTTGCGAGCGCAACAGAGGCGGCGGGTCGCCTCCAGACCAGAGCCACGGGGGTGCCTACCTTGCTGACCGCGGAGGGCCAGTGCATCTTCAACTCGCTGCAGCACTTCTACTCGTCCCACGGCATGCGTCGCGGCGGCTTCCACCACCAGCAGGCCCACACCGTCAGCCTGTTCCTCCTTCAGCTGCTGCAGACCGTCCGCCTGCGCTGGGGCGGTGGGAACGAGAACGGGGCCGCGGATCGCCTCTCCGCCAGTGTGGCCGAGCCGCCCACCATCCTTTTTTTCCTCCCCGGCTTTGGGGAGATCCAGCTCCTCTTGCAGTGTTTGGAGAAGCTGTGCACCCGCGTGACCTGGCCGCCGCCGCCACCCCCTCAGAGCGGGATGTCCGCCGTGGACACGCACATCGACACCAACAACCACCGCCGTGGGGACGATGCCACCCGTGCGAGGAGGATGATGATGATGGTGGGTGGGGAGCCGGTGACGGTGCTTCAGTTCGGGGACGAGACGTTCAGCGTGCCGATCCTGCACGCCGCGGCGGTGGGCAGCCCACAGGAGCACCTCGCGGCGTCGGCCGCCTGTGGGGCACCGCTCCGGCTTGTACTCGCTACCTCCGTTGCCGAAAGCAGTCTAACGGTGCCGAATGTGAAGGTCGTCGTGGACTCCGCCCTGGAGCGGCATTTCCGGGCAGACCCGGTGACGGGCACCACGAACAAGTGCACGACGCTGGTCAACGCGAGCAGTCTGCGACAGCGCAGTGGGAGAGCGGGCCGCACGTGTGACGGCGTCGTCATCCACCTCGCCCCGCGCGAGCTCTTCTTGCCCGCCTCTCCCTTCCTCCTCTCCCTCCCCCAGAGGGAGCAGCGTGATCCAGAGAGAAGGAGGGAGAAGATGAAGGAAAAGGCGGAGGAGGATCACTCCCGTCGTCCCGACAAGGCAGGCGCTGTCGCACCCCCTGCCCTCCCGCAGGCGGTGCCACCGGTGCGCATGGAGCCACTGCGGGACAGCCCCACAACCGCACTGCTTCGTGTGAAGGCACTTTTTGACGAAGCGGAGACATCGCGGGTGCTCTCCTGCCTCCCCACACCGCCCAACGCGGCGGCGATGGAGACGGCCTATCGGCTGCTTCTCGACATGGGCGTCCTCCTGCCTCCCCCCTCACCGTCACCGTCGGCATCCGGCTCGGCCGACCACCAGCGCGGGACCTCGGACAGCCTGCTGTACCCCAGTGGCCTGTGCTGGCGGCTCAATCGGAGCACCCTCAGCGGGAAGGGTCGTGTGGTGGCGGCCCTGCCCATCCCCCTGGAGCAGGCGCTGCTGGTCTACCACGCCTTTCAGTTCGCCTGCGTGGAGGACGCGATTATCATGGCATGTGCCATGACAGTCCCCAGCATTGTCCTCACCCCGCGTCTCTCCACGGAGGCGACCACAAAGGACACGAAGGGCGGAGTCAGCTCCGCCTCCTTCACACCGCTGGAGCAGTACCACAAGCACATCTGGATGCAGCGACGGCTCGCCGGCTTCCCGGTGCCCACCAGCAACGGCGAGGAGAATGAGCTGGCAGCAGCAGCAGCACGGGACCTCGCAGGCGATGGCGATGGGGGCAGCGCGAGCAGCCACAAGTACCTGAGTGAACCACTGGTCCTCCGTGCCCTTATGCTGCGCTGGTACACGTGCGTCTCGGCCGAGGACGTCCACAACTTCTGCTCCACCTTCAGCGTGAATCGCAGTGTGCTGCGCAACGTCGACGTCAGCGTGGCCCAGTGCTGCCAGCGCATCCTCCAGCTACTGACCCGGGAAGAGGAGGAGAGCGTGGCGATGGAGGCGGTAGCACAGCAGAAGGGCAGCTCCCTCGGTGTGCAGGAGAAGGAAGTAAACAGGACGGAGGGCGACCATGAGGAAGAAATGAGAAGAGAGGAGGCGGCCCGGGCCGCGTCCTTGTCGGCGAATGAAGCGGACTCGCCCGACTACTACACCTTCCACAGACTCCTGAAGCAGGGTCACACTGTCGAGGCGACGGAGGGCGAGAACGGGGAAGGCGGCACCTCCCTTCTTTCCGCGGCAGGCCCCATGATTAGTGCGGGAGGGCAGCCCTTTCTCGTTGACCCGGCGTGGCCGCGCACGTACCGGCGCCGGCTGATCCGCTCGCTTCAGCGACTGCGGCAGACCGCCCTCGCCCGCGCGACGCAGCGGCAAGGGGTGGCCTCCCGCGGCGTTCTCATGCCCCAGTGGTTCAGCGCAGAGGCGGAGCTGCAAGGGATGTTTCGCCAGCACTACCTCGTCTCGGCCCACCCTCGCTCCTCCTCGTCCTCCCCATCTCTCTCCCCCGCAGAGCACCATCCCGTCATTGAGGAAAGGATTCGCACGAGGCAGAGGGAGCTGGCCGCGCGCAGAGCAGGTGCCAGAAGCAACGCAAAGACAAAGGCAGCGGCGGGCTCGCACGACCTGCGCCGCCAGGCGGAGCAGCAGGTGTCCGCCGAGAGTACCTACTCCTTCTCCTTGGGGAAGCTGGAGGATCGTCTGTGCGCCGCCTTCGTCGCTGCCTTTGCGCGCCAGACCCTGTCCGGCGAGGACGGCGGCCACCGCCGCCACCACCGCCGCCTCACCCGCAACTGGAGCGTGCTGGACGACGATGCCGACCACACCTGCACGTTTGCGCTGGACTGCCGAAGCCCGCCGATGGCCGCCACGATGAGAGAGAAAGAGAAGGGGACGGAGATGGGGGGGGAGGCCGAGGCAGCCACGCCACAGCTCACCACCGCAGCGGTGCAGAATGCGCTCTCGCCATACCTCAAGGGAAGTGGTCTGCAGCAAGTGGAGGTGTTTTCCGCTGGGCGGCTGGCGGCGGCCGCGCGTTTCGCCGCCTTGGGCTTCCGCGGGCTTCTCCCCCGCGATGCCCCCTCCCCGTTCGCAACGCCGACGACGACGACGACGACGGCAGCAGCAACAGCAGTAGCGGTCGGTGTGGGGGGAGAACGCAACGAAGAAGAAGGAAAGAGTGGAAATGAAGGAGGGCCGGAGGTGGACGTGCGCCTGCAGCCCAAAGTAGTGCCCTACGAGCGCGGGGTCGTGAACAGTGCGGCCGCGAACGCCGTCGTCGACAGTGCCGCGGGGACGCTGGAGAGGCAGAAACAGGCGGCGCTGGTGAGGGAGCGCCGGCTGTTCAGCGACGGCAACCCGCTCGTCCACCTCGCTCCGTTTGGCGTGAGCTTGCTGATGGCCGCCCAGCACACCCTGCAGCAGCTGCCCGTGGAGGTGGCGGAGGATACGGTGGGTGGGCACCGCAGCCACGAGTCTCACGCAGGCCCCACGCAGACAACAACAACAGCAACAGTAACAGCAGCAGCAGCACGCCCCACATCGCCTTCCGCGAGCACTGCCGGTGCTCCGGTGGTGCTGGGATCCGTCAGGTCAGGCGCAGAGCCCGAGGAAGCGTGTGTCACGTGGACGGAGCGGGGTGGTGGTGGTGTTCCTCGGCGACTGCTCCGCCACGAGGCAGAGGTCCTCGGACTGGGGCACCTCTTCCCCTCCCCCTCACCTGTCGCATCGAGCACCACCCGTGAGATGACGGTGGTGGGCCTTCCCGATGTAACGGGCGGCGGCACGATCACGGAGACAAAGGCAGTGGCAGCAACAACGCCGACAACGACAAGGATGGCATCAGCGGCCTCCGCCTCCTCCGCTTCCTCCGCTTCTCCCTCGAGGGCACGCCCAATGCTGCTGAGTGTGCTCTCGCCCATCAACGTCACGGGCGGGGTCTACTGGCGGGTGGGACTGCCCTCTCTGGCCGGGCTGTGGCTCGAGGGGCGAGTGCGCTCACTGCAGAAGAAAGTGACCGATCCGCCGCTGCCTGCAACGACCGCAGCGCCGCCACTGTCCCTTCTGACGGTGCACGGACGCGCGGTGTTGTACTGCGATGTCTGCCACACTCTCCTCCTCGGTGCGCATGCCATCACGAGCCACTGCCGGAGTGCCCCCCATCTCTCCCATCTGCTCTTTGCCGTACGGCACGGTATCCGGTACAGTGACCTGATGGCGCTGCGTAGCAGTGGAGGTGGAGGAGGTGGCCACGACGCCATTCCGCATGGGGCACGGGCAGGAGCAGGAAGCCCTGCTTCACCACCGCCACCGCCGCCGTCTTCCGGGATAGACCTCATCGCCTCACTGGCGCTCCGCGGCGAGCGGGACACACCCGGTACCTCGGCGGCTGGCGGCGGCCCGAACCCGACCCCGCCATCGTCGTCGCTGACAATGGAGAGTCACCCCTGCAAGGTGAGCACGCTCTCCTTCCTCAATGCCCTGCAGTGGGACATGCAGACAAGCCGCGACCCGCCCCTGGCCGTCGCGGGCGGCCTGCTCTCCACCACTCCGTCGCAGCACACCATCCTTCCCCGGCAGGGCACCGCACACGACGACGTCGCCGCCGACTCCTTGGCGGATGTCGACGACATGTTTCTCCACCGCTACGCCGCCCTCGCCGGTGGGGGGAAGAAATCGAAGGAGGAGCCACTGTCGGCGCCGCACCATCTTTCCGCGCAGCACGTGTGGGTGCTGAACCTCTCCCCACCCGCCCAGCGGCGGTCAAGCGAGTCGAACAGCAGTAGCCCCGTCGCTGCGGTGTCGACCGCGACGTTTGTTCTTGCCGGATATCTTTGCGGGTCGTCGCGGCAGTACCCCACCGCCCTTCTCTTCAACGCCAGCCACAGCCACGTCCACGGGATCATGGTGTACGGCAGCGGGGTGTGGCGATTGCCCACGCCGCTGCCGGTGAAGGAGCTGCTCGCGGTGCTGGCGCATGTCAAGGACGGTCGTGGCTGGCCTGGTGTGGTGGCATCCTCTCTCTCCATGGCGGCGGATGCGACAGGCGCGGGTAACGTGGCGGGGGAGGACGAGGAACAGAGCCACACAGGGCTGCACTGGTGCGTGGCGTCGGTGAAGTGTCCTACCACCACCTTTGACAGCGCACATGCGCTATCGCAGGAGGATGCGTTGCACGGCACCTCCTCCTCCTGCACTCCATCACCACCTGCGAGGAGCGAGAGGCATACCGCTAGCGTTGCGAAGCGAAGGGAGGGGGGACTTCCCGAGACACCGAAGCACGATGAGCGCGGCAGCGGTAGAGCCGTCAGCACCGATGCCGACGACCTCAGCACGGTCGCGGCGACCATCCTGCTGACCCTGCAGGAGTATGTGGCGGCGCAGCGAAACATGGTCGCCTATGCCGACTTCATCGAGCGCCTCATCGCGAAGCTTGACCACATGCCGCTGTTGCCACCATCATCACCATCACCACCCTCTCAGTCCGCCGCGGACACGGCACAGGACAGAGGCAAGACAGGCCTGGGCATCGGCAACAGAGGCGTGCAGCAGCTGTGCGCGTTCCTCTCGCACCGCGCTCCGCGTCCCAGCGGCGCCAGTGGCCAGCCCCTCCAGTCGCACCATCAGACGCTGCAGGACGTGCTGAGGGACCTGGGCTGTCAGTTCGCGGCCCCGCCGTTGCCCGTTCTCGGTCTCCTGTACCCAGACGTCGACACTCACGGAGAGGAAGACGACGAGAAGAGCAACAGCAGCAGCGACACCGGCGCCGGGGGTGGGTCCGCAATGACCATGACAGTGGAGACGCGCTTCACGGTGCCGCCCGTCCTGCCCTCCCTCCTGCCCGCACCTCACTTCAGCTCGGTCCTTCGCCGATCGATGCAGGAGCGGGGCGGGGCAGGTGTGCCGCCACAGGGGAAGACGCTCTTTCAAAGTGGGCCAGTGGCATTCTGATCCTGCCACGTGCATGTCATTCTCCTCTCTCACATACACACACCACCTCCTTCACACATGCACACACACACCACCTCGTTCTGCATGCCATCACCATTCACAGAAACAGCGGCGGAACACAGACTTTCGAGAGAGGAAGGGGGGAGCACGGCAAGAACCCCACAGCACGGGATGAAGCCGATTGCGACAACGACGCCACAGAGAGGCCTCTCCACTCCACACCCCTCACCTCACCTCACCTCACTTCCTCACTCCGGAACTGCTACTCACAACAACGACGAAAGAGCGAGGAAGCCACCATCACACACACACACGCACACTGAGCAGTGATGCGCCGCTTGGGGTGGTGGGCATCGTGGGATCGGCGCAGGGCTCCTCCAATCGCTCCTTGTCTATCCCGCGCACCTGCCTCCACCACGGCAGCAGCGTCTCCACCAACCGACAGCCCCCCGCATCCGCAGCAGCGACGGCGTCGATCCCGTCGGGCGAACTACGCGGACTACGACAAGGTCCTCCGCGAGGCGGCGGCGGAAGGAGAAGAGGGAGCGGAGAGCGCCGACAATAGCACTTCCTCCTCCTCCACCTGGAGCGGCTCTCCCTGCACGATCCCTACTGCACCGCCACCCTCCGCCTCCCCGTACGTGCGGCGGCGCCACAGTGTCAACTCCCTCGCCGCGCGGGTGGCAAAGAGGAAGCTCGCCCTCGAGCTCGCCCTCTACCAGACCGGTGGCGGTGTCGGCTTCGCCATGTCGAAGCTGGCGGACATTCGCGCGTACACGGCCTACTTGCACGGCTCTGTGGACTTCTTCATCCGCCCGTCGCGGGCGGGTCCGCTGGATGTGGCAGCCTTTGGGCCGCGACAGCAACCGCCCTCCCCGGCCACCACCACCACCACCACCACTGCACCAACGGCAACTGCGGGGGAGAGCTCGGGACACTCCCACACAGGGCGGGATACGCAGGTCAAGCAGCTGATTCACGAAGGGAACTTTGCGCAGGCCGCTCTCCTCCAAGACCGGTTCTCTGCCGCCGCCGCCGCCTCGCCAGACGGCTCCTCCCCTCAGTCCTACCGCGGTGTGCTGCAGCACCGCGTGTTGGACTGCGTTTTCATTGGCCTCAGCGACATCCACAGTCGCGGCCTCTTCACTGCTGTGGACTTGCCCAGGGGCACCTGCGTGATGCGCGAGCCCCGTCGCGCCATCCTCGCTGCCCCGTCCTTCCTCAAGCTGCTCGCGGACACCCATCAGCAGCTCCCCGACACCTTACATTACACCCACCCCACCGGCTCCTTGTTGGAGCTCGTCATGCAGCCCTTGCCGCACCACTTCCTCAACCACAGCTGCGAGGCCAACGTGTGCTGTGGGCTCTCACCCGTCTTCTGGGAGGCCGCAGCCGCCTGCGGCAACCCCGCCGTGGCGGACCGGCTGGCCAACTGGAGGGATTTCGCCGACCCCAACAGTTTCTTCACGACGCGCGATGTCAGAGCTGGGGAGGAGCTGACCCTGGACTACGGCCTCCGCATCGCGCCAATGTTCGCCGGCGAGAATGCAATGCGGGGGAGGTCGCTGCTCCTGTGCCGCTGCGGCAGCCCCCCGTGCCGCCACTTTGTGTACCAGCAACCGCAGGGACTGCTCAACCTTGTCCAGCGCCGGAGCGGGACGACAATACCGCGGAGGACGAAGTGGGCGACGGCAGGCGGCGAGTGCTTCGCCACCGCTGTGGAGCTCCTTGGCGCGGGCCTTGATGACGAGACGGTGCTGCTGTCGTACCTACCCTCGCGCCGCCCCACGATCGCCTACCTGTACGGAGAGGCCATGCCAGAGCTCACTCGCCACGACACTGCGATGGAGGGGAGGCAGGTGGAGGGCCACGCCTTTGCGAATGCCGCCACCGCTGTCATGGGGCTCGAGAACCACACAGCAAAGAAGACGGACTTGCTGAGCTGCTACCGGCATGTCTTCAAGCTGCTCAACGAAGCCGCCCCCGACAGCCGCCGCAGGAGGGGGAGGAGGAGTGGAGAGTAAGGACGATATGGACCGTAAAACGTTGGAAGAACCGCAGTTCATGAGGAGGAACAGAGGGAGGTGAAGGGTATGTCGAGAAGTTACTAAACGAATGAGGGACCTGTTCCCAAAGCGGTGAATGACGAGACTGAGAACGTAACCATCCCCCCGATCCTCTCTCTCGTACTCTCGCACTCTCTGACCTTAGCCAGCATCTTCTCGAGGAGATTTGTCGGAAAGGAAGAAGATAGGATTAGAATTACATGTTAGTACTATCCTCAGTTAGTTCTTTGTTTGTTGCTGACTCCACTATGGCTGTTTCTGCTCACCAGGCGGTCATCATCTATGGCTCCACTGCCCTGGTGGCAAGTGATGGGCCAATGCCGGTCACGCTCATCTTCTCCGACGTCCGGTATGACGGAGTCGTGGAACACGGCGAGCGACAAGTCGTTTTCCGGCCCTTCGGCGATGGGTATAAATCGCTGAGGGATCCGGTCGCCTTCACCGCGGGTACGTGGCAGGGACGCATCCCCAAAAACGTGGAGATCCTACTCCCGAATGCGGACATCCTCTCCACGATGTCCGCCACGCTGACAATGACGAAGGAGCACAAGAGCCTGCTGGGCACGTGCTCGTGCATGCTGGTGGCAGTCACTGCCCTCCACAACTTCATCGTCTCGACCCTCGAGGCGTTCTCGGACCCGCAGGACCCTCCAACGTGGGATGACTTGGCCAAGCGGTGGGCCGAGAGCGAGGATCCCTACATGATTTCATTCCGCGCAGGGATGACATCGTCGTCAAACACACTGGCCGCGCACAAGGCATGGCTCGTCGACGCCGTGACCCAGCCCCAGCAGCCGGCTGAAGAGGAGTCTGCCCGCGACCAGGAGTTTGAGACGCTCAAGAAGCGCAACGCCGAACTCGAGGCGAGGCTTGCCACCTTTGAACGGCAAGCGGTGGAGGCGGTTACTGAGGTGCGGCAGGCGGCCGCCAACACTGCAGATCAGGTGAGCACAATGGCTGTTCAGCAGAATGAACAGCACCAGCAACAGCAAGCAGCGCAGCACCAGCCCTCCTGCCCGCCCCAGCAACCACCGCCACCACCAACCACGCCGCCAGGGAATAGTGCCCCCCCCCTCCCCTTCCCGTCGGTTCGGCGGAGGGCCAACAGTGGGACGCGACGTGGCCCCCTGGAACCACCAAGCCGGGACCATTCTTCTACAATCCGGGAGCGGCGGCTTCACCGTGGGGCCCATTTTCGGGCCAAGCAAGCGCCTATGGAGGTGATGGACTCAAATCTGTCACGATGGACGTGACCACTTGGGGACCTCTGTTCGACTACTACGGTGGTTGGCACAAGGCCCGAGCGAAGCTGTACGGTCACCTCCAGATCGTCGAGAACGCGCCGATGCCCGAGTCTCTCCGCTTGGCGTACAATAACTTCGATATGTGGTCATCCGTTGTGTTCTCCCGGTTCACAGTGGACCAGCTCAAGGGCCCAGAGAACAGGGACATCGCCATGGCCCTGACGGCGGCCTACCGGGACCTCTTCCTTCTCGCGAAGCGGAGGGCCGGTCTGGTACTGCAGAGCGACATCGCCTGTACAAGTGTGGGGATGGATCCCGTCCACCTGATCATGCAGCGGGCATTTGAGGCGGAGTACCGTTCTCCTTTTGTCCCTCTCCGAGCATATGGTCCAAACCCCAACTACGGTGGTAGGGGCTACCGAGGGGGACGGGGAAACGGCCACGGCGGTCGCGGAGGAAGAGGAGGCGCCGCAGCCACCAAATGAATGAAGGATGGGGGCAGTATGTTCATGCGCCTGCTACAGCAGCCCGTGCCTACGCGATACCAGCCCCCTGTAGTCGACAAGGGGATTCTGGTCGCCGAAGCCCTTGGCTTTCATGGAGGGGATGTGGAGCAACTCCACCTGGATTCAGATGCGCAGCTTGTGGAACCGGATGCTGGCCTTCTGCAACGCAAAACGAGTTCCCCCCGAACGAGGAAACTTGCATTCTGTTCCTCGAGTCCCTGCACGTGTCGTTGAGCACGAAGCACACATATGCCCGCCGCTTCATCACCATCCACAGCAAAATGGGGTGGCCCCACCACGATCTCACCCAATACGACGCAGCTCTGCGAGGAGCGGGGGTCCTGTTACCACAGCGCCAAGCACCTCCCTCCTCACAAAACAGGATCTGAGCCAGATCTGCACACACAGTGCCATCCCGACCTGGCCATGGCACTGCGGTTAGCGTGGAAAACCGCCAGCCGGTGGGACGAGATCTCCCGGCTCCGCCGATCCAGTGTCCTGTCCCTGGCCGAGGAAGAGATCATTCTGCACTTCGGGATGGACGAAGTCGCTCCGTCCCGATCTGCTTGTAGTCATCTTAGGCAAATGAACAAAGGAGCTGTGCCATTTCCTCCAGCGAGGGATCGCAGCCGTGCCCATGGAGGAACCGTTGATCCCCATCCCGATGGAGAGCATCCGAGAGCTACTTCACCCCTACAACTTCTGCACGATAGACGGAGTCTTGAGGTATGAGTGTCTGGTCACTGCCCTTTGTTCCTGTCTCGGTTACCGTCCTTTTGTCTCTCCTCATCTCTCCCTTAGCCTTCACGCCACAGTTCTCCGATCTCCTTTCCCTTTTCGTAGATCGGTCGTGGGTTTCTCAAAGAGATATTACTCTTTTCCACTTCCGCCATGATCATACATAAGGCGTGGGACTTCCCGGACTCCCGGCTGTCCGCCGCAGTCCTGAACGGGCTATACCAGGCTGCGTACGCCGGGCCGATTCCCCTTCGCCTCACCTGGCAGGAACAGGATGGCGGGACTGTCTATGAAGAGGACGTGGTCTGTTCGGTTTCGGGCAACACCCTCATGATCACGTGCCGTGATCATACCCGTCCATGCCCCGCTCCTATCTTCGTGCGCCGGGTGGTGCAGCGCCGGAGCATCCCCGACCTGGAGGCGTCGACCTTGGAGGCGAGCGGCCTGACAGCGTCTGGGGCCACCTTCGAGCGGTCCCTCGCCACACGGGCCCAACTCCTCGAGGGTTACCTTTCTCGGGTGATCCAGGCTGGCGCCACGCTCACGGGGGCCACCCGCGCCGCTCTGAACCAGGTGTGGGAGCAACTCGGGGGAGCGGTTGCGGCTCACGAGGCGTCCCAGTTGGCCATCATGACTGCCATGGGCGACGCTCAAGCGTGGTCGGTCTCGGCCGATGCCCGCCTCGCTCACCTCGAGACCTCCGTCCCCGCTGCCCAGAATGCTATGCTCGCGAGCATCAACGCGACGCACCAGGTGGCGGTCGACACCGCAGCACAAGCGGTCTCCGCCTCACAAGGGCTGGAGACCGCTCTACAGGATCTGACCGACCGCACGGCGTCGGCGTTCCAGCACTCGGCAGCGGCGACGGAGGAGGTGCAGCGCGCCACCCAGGAGTCGGCCCTGGAGCTCCGGCAGGGTGTGCAGGCCCTCGCCTCGACAGCCAGCACCGCGACCACCCAGGCAGCGTCGGCTTCTAAGGTGGCCGCCGAGGCCGTGCACAGGGCAGAAGCGGCCGGCGAGACGGCCCAGTCTGCCGGCGTCACGGCTCATGCGGCCCAAGGCACCGCAACTGCAGCCCACGCCACCGCCGCGGAGAGCGCCACCCGTATTGTGGCGCTCGAACAGGCCGTCGCGGCGACGGAGGCGAATGTGGCGCAGTTGTGCCAACGCGTGCAGGCAGGGGAGGGTCAGGCCTCCTCTGACCGCGCCGCGTTCTTTTCCTTCCGGGAGTCGCAGGAGAAGGAGTGGGCGGCACAGCGCGAGCTGATGGCCAAGCAGCAGGCGTCCATTGACGGCCTCACCCATCAGATCGCCGCGGTGCTGCGGCGAATGGAGGAGCGCGACGCCCAGCCGCGCGCACCTCCTCCCCCTCCTTCTCAGCCTACCCCACAGGCCCGCCCAGCCCCCAAGGCCCGGCGACGCCGCCATGCCACGTTTGTCCCTCCGGTCGCCAGCCCACTTTCGGTTTCATCCCAGGACAAGCCCGAACCGATTCTCGAGGTTCACCAGCTTGACACTTGGCTCCCCTACTATAACACCTTCGGCGCAGCCGCCTTATGGTCGGATATGGTGGGGCAGCTGGTGGTCTCGGTGCCACCTCCAGATAGCCCCCTCAGGGCAGAATGGCAACGCGCCAAGGAGGACTTCCGCGCCAACGTTTTCACCTTTGGAGGTCTTCCACTGGTGGAAGACGGCAAACGCACACCCTTCGGCGACGTCGTGTACCGTTCCCTCTCCACCTTCATGCATCGGCAGGCGGAAGTGGAAGGCTACACTCTGGGCGGCGCGGAGTATCGTTCCCGCCGCGACCTTACCGCGGCACAGCGCCGTGTGATGGGCCTCTTACAGGAGGACTATGGCGCTCAGTTCCAGCGCGCCACTACCCGCCAGCGCCGGGCTCGGTGCAGGAAAGGTCGGGGTCGTGGCCAAGGTGATACACGTGGGGGCCGTGGGAACAGCCCTGTGGCGGCTCCCTCCGGTCGGCAGTACACCGGAGGCACGCCCCGCCACCGCCCGCCTACTCCCCGCACTTACCCATACGCCGCGTCTGCCCCAAAAGCGAAAGGGGGCCCCAGAACAAGCAACGACTGGTTGGCGGCCCACGCCTGCGCTTTCATCGCGGGAGGCATCTCCTCTGAGTTCATTCACGCGGCGCCGGCGCCGACGAGCAGCACCCTTCCCTCTCCGGATACGTCCCCCGTCATGGGAGACCCCCCGTGCGGCGAGACCGCAGCCCGCTCGCTGCCCAAGGACAGCGCGCTCAAGAACCCGCTCCTGGCGTATCTGCTCACGCCCGGGGAAAGCCAGCGTCAACATGGCCCGAATCCCCGCTCGGAGTTCCATCAAGGGTATGGCAGAGCGCCTTCGCCGGCAGCTCACCGTCGGGATTGGGAAGGCCAGTACTTACAAGCCCCTCCAGTCGATTTGGAACCGACTGTCCACTTTTTGCGGCGTTGAGCAGGCTTCCGGTGAACGATGCGACGGCGGCGACGTTCATCAACCAGCGCAACGTCGAGCAGAGTTCGAAGTTGACGTACGCGATTCAGCTCACGCTGCTGTTTACCCGAATGGACATGCCAGCCGACGTTCTCAAAGCCCTGGCGAGTTCCCTACGCGGGGTCGGAGCCCTGCCCCCTCCCCCCTGACAACAGGCGAACCCCATTTCCGCCGCGGCCCTCCGCTCGTTAGCGGCGTCACAGCCGACGATGACACGGGATGGCTCTGCTGCTTGCGTGGAGAACAGCCGCATGTTGGGACGAGGTCTGCCGCTTCGAACTTCAGTTCCCACTGCACGTTTCCCCTCGCCAGATTATCGTGGGTCTTGGCACTCGCACCAAGACCAGCCGGATCAACCCATACAGGCCCGAGATGCTCATCGTGATCGCAGGACGGGACGTGGTGGGCTTGAGGGGCTGGGTGGGCCTGCGAGGCGGGCTGGGAAGGAGGGGGGGAGGTGCGCGCGGCTGGGCGTCGCGCTCCTCCATCCGCTGCAGCACTGCGGCGATCTGATGGGTGAGGGCGTCAATGGACGCCTGCTGCTTGGCCATCAGCTCGCGCTGTGCCGCCCACTCCTTCCTGCGTCTCCCGGAAAGAAAAGAACGCGGCGCGGTCAGAGGAGGCCTGACCCTCCCCTGCCTGCACGCGTTGGCACAACTGCGCCATATTCGTCTCCGTCGCCGCGATGGCCTGTTCGAGCGCCACAATACGGGTGGCGCTCTCCGCGGCGGTGGCGTGGGCTGCAGTTGCGGTGCCTTGGGCCG
>JASAOB010002588.1:0-26906 GCA_030849825.1 Herpetomonas tarakana | reverse complement strand
CGGCATTGCTGTGGGATCTGTTGCGGTCGGCTTTGGGGAGCTCATGCTTGGCGAAACTTGATGGGAGGAAAGTGAGAAGATGCGGAAAAGAAGCAGTTCTCTTGTTGAGTTTTTAGCTTAGCTTGTGAGAATATGAGAGTTCCTCCATTAACACCAGCCAAAGGTCTACCTAGATTTGGTGATGGTGGCTTGACGGTTGAGGCGCCCCACTTGGTGCAAGTTTGCTGGGGGGGGGGGGGGGGGGATGGGTACCCGTGATGGTGTTGGTTTGTTGGCGACGGCGCGTGGGCGGGTTGATGTGTGGGGGTTTGGGGGGTTTGGGGCGTCGGTGGTTACTCCCCCCTCCCTCGTGTCGGAAGGCCGTCGGTTGTTCCGTTTGCCAATGGTCGCAGGAGGATTTTTCAGTTTAGCGCCATGCGCGCTTTGGGCGTTGAACTGTGCCGCCTCCTCCCATCCGTCCTTCCATCTCCCCATTCTCGACTTACGGACGTCTCTGGTGGTAGTAGGCCTGCCCCCCCCACTCCGGTATGGCGGTTGTCCCTGAGTTTTACGCCAAGTACTATTGCGAAGAGAATATCTACCATTTCCTGTCCGCAATAAGAGAACAAGGGAACGATACTTTCAATAAGGCCTTCGCTGTCCTTCTTAGCACGTACAAAACAGCTGTGGCGGAGGAAGTGGCGAATGAATGGACGTCACATGTTCCGTATCGCCCTTTTCGTGTAAACAGCACTGACGATCTGATGCTCTGGGATTACCACGTGATTGCGGTAGTGAGATCGACACAGAGCAGGGAGTGGTTCGTGGTGGACTTCGACTCGAACCTCTGCCGCTTGCTTCCTGTGGCGGAGGACCTTGGTGTTTGGACGCGGTGGTGTGTTCCGTTGGCAGTGTACGCGGCTAAGACATTTTTCATTGATGGGCACACTCAGTTTGCGCACTTCGACAAGCTAGGTGATCTGGAGAATCAGATCGGCTTCCGGGTAATGGAGAGCGATGAGTATCTGTGCTTTCTTCGCAGCGATCGGTCGCATATGCTGGATACCGAGGGATCTCTGCGCGCGGCTCCATCACTACGTCCACCCATAACGGCCGCTGTGCTAGGTGTCCCACGCATTCTCACAGAGAGATATGCCGTGGTGGAGGAGACGCTGGGCACCGACAGGAAGAGGAATAACCTTGTCTGCTTCATCAACATGAATAATACGGTGTTTCCTGGTGTTATCATTGATCGACACCACTTTGTTGACTTCTTTACCAGCTCAACATGATTTCGCTGTGCATTTCATCGATAACAGCCCCCACGCCACCAGAATTGGTGTCACAGGAAGTGCAGTTTCATGTGGATCTGATGCCANTCACCCATTCCGTCTTTACGCTTTACCATCAAGGCTCAGCGCAGTTAGGACACTCACACTGTCCCTTCGTGGGATTTCTTTCTGTTTTTTCACCAGTCCACCCTTCTCGACTGGAAGATCTGATGCTGAATGCCGATGGAGTGAGCGGCTTCTTCGCCGATCTCCCTTATTTTAGCCCTGTGGAGAGCAGCACTTTCTTCGATCTGGTTGGCTCGCATGGTTTGCACAAATTAAGTGAAAGGATGATGGTTGGCTCACGAACACTTGAGTACTTCATGAGATCTGACGGCAATGCGATTCGAAGAGCATTTTTATCGGGAGCACCCACCGAGAGCGGGGCGAAAGTGTCGAAAGCAGCGACATTTAAGTTTCCTGCGCTGAGACAGCGGCTCGACTCGGGCTCTCACTTCTCGAAACCCAACGGTGTTTGCTCAGTTCTCATCCAAGAGACGCCGTCCCGAAAAGCAGGCATGTCCCCTAGCGCTGAGGTTAGGGATGTTGAGCAGCCGGTCCAGTTGGATCTAAACGGCTTGGATCTTATTTGGCTTTCTTTGATCCAGAGCGGGGCGGGTGCGGGTGCTGAGAAGAGTTTCGTCCTCCACAACGTGGACCTCTGTCTTGCAGAGAAGTCTGGAGCCGGTGAGTTGTGTCTCGTCCTCTTACTGGTTGGAATGAAGTCGATTGTCGACTTCTTTGATACCGAAGCGATGTTTGCGCAAGCAGAACGGAAACCAGTTCACGTTACGCTGACAGTTCTCGCAGACGAACTTGGCAAAGGCACTGCTGACATTGTTCAAGTCTTTGCGGAAAGCGTCCTGCAAATGCCCGTCGAGCGCACATACTGCGAATGTATCGAAAGCTATGCGTCAGCCGATAGAATCACAAAGGTGAACAGCTCAAATCAATCAGAGTGGTTGGAAAACCTTCGCGCATGTGCCACAGATGCCCACGAGGAACTTTGCGACGAGATGGACAATCATGAGGTCTCCGCATCCTTTCTGGCCGCGCCGATTATTCTTGTCGTTGTCCCCTCACAGGAATGCACTCGACGCCCTCTTCAGAAAGCGTTGCTGGACAGCTACTCTTCCGAACCCATTCGTGTGGCTCAGGAGAATGATTGGACCCCTGAGTCGTTTTCAGGTAAGTCTCCAGTCATGTTCCTGTGCTCTACAAGCTGGATCAACCATGAGTGCAGTGTTGGTGGCTTTGACCAACTGCTGGGGAAACTGGACATCAGATGTGTGATCCACGGCGGTTTCTGTGAATACGGCACATCATTGGCCGACGAGCTGACCAGCACGGTGTCGCTTCTGGAAAAACAAATGTGCGAAGGCTGCCGTGTCTTTGTCCATCAGCGCAAAGATCAACCGTACAGTCAGAAAACTGAGTACAACCTTGACCAATCAAGCGCCTTGCAGAGTGCGAACCTGATTCTTCTTTTGTTTCGCCGGTTTCTCTTGCGTTTTTCACCCGAGACACATCAGCCCTACTTTTCGCTTACCCGCTCCTTGTTTCTCTCACACAGGTCGTGGGACTTGTACTTGCGGACCATCAACGACCTCTCACTTTCTGGGGTGGTGAAGAGAACAGAGGCAACCTCTGACTCCCCAGTGGTGGAGCTGACGGTATTGGGGCGTTTCCTATCCTACCGTTTCCGTATTTCTGATCACCGGTGTCGTGGGGAGGTACCTCGGGAAGAGTTATCCGCCCAGGACGTGAAGGTAATTCTGTGGGCTCATTTGTTCCGTCAGGCAAGGGATATTGCGGAAGAGATCATCTGTGCGAATTACAGTTTTACCGATTGGGTGAAGGGAGCACTGGGAGAATTTTGCGAAGTGCATTCCATCACCTTCCAAACCGTCACTGAGGCGAATCGAACGGTGTTGATTCGGCAGCTATCTCGCTTTGGGTTCTCTAACAGCGCTGAAGAGGTGAAGAGCCGCCCTCATTTCCTGCTGAGTTTGCCCTATGGGAAGCGCATTCCCCTTCGTTCGCACGCGGTCGAAACTCCGGTGACGACAAGCCGCGGATGGTACGACCAGGCACCTCTCCGCATGGGCCTCTCGGTGGAGAAACGGCAGGTGGCTACGTTCTGCCTTCCCAGCTCCGGTTTGTACTGCGAGATCGAGGGACCGCCGTCCGCAAAGGACTTCCGCATCCAATGCCCGACTGAAGTATCGTACCCCTTGATTATTGCTCACTCTGCTCTCCACATTTCCCTGCACAACAACTGCGTTTTTCTTGAGTCGGCAACGGAGAACAACGCCGTGCCCCTGCCACTGACACTCTTGCAGTCTCACACGATGAACGCTATCCTGGAGAGCTCGGGGCTTGGCGAAATGGGCTTTTGGTTAGACGGCGTGCTTTCTGACAAGACGTTAGCACCATCTGACCCTTCCATGCTCAGGAGTCTGCTGCAGCACAAGCCGTCCGTCATCAGCTTCTGTGAGCGCAACCCATTCCTCCGCAAACGCAAACGCCAGGAAGACCCGACAAAGAAGGCACCCCCGAAAGAGGAGTTTTCAGGTGTAAAGCCGCGTTCCTTCACCGAAGAGGACACCATCGACGGGTTCACAAAGCTCATCGCCACCGTCGGGCGTGACAAGGCGGAGGCAAGCTTGAGAGGCAAGAAGGGCTTTGGCTTTCTTGAGGCGTCTCATGAGCTCCACCCATACTATTTGTATGTCCTGAAGACCAAGGAGAAATGAGCGAGGGTTTTCCTTCAGCGGTTGACCGGTTCACCTTTACTTGGACGTTCTTCTGCGATACGCCTCCGGCGACCCCACGATCTCTTCGGTTGAATAGGGAAGAGAACAGCAGCAAGGAAAAGAAAAAGAGAACCACAACAGCGGCAAAGGCAACAGGGGAGGTGCAACTACGAAGAGAGACGCACTGTGCCTTGGTGGTGCGAACCAGTACATCTGAACGTCGGCCTCTTTCCTTCTCTTGTCGTTTACGTGTTGGCTGCGCTGCGACATACCTGCCATCTTTCCCTTTCCCTTTTCCTATTCCTATTGTAGCAAGGTCGAGGAGAAACATAGGCGATGAGGCAGCCAGAGAGGAGAACTGTTGCCAGAACAGTTTTCACCTGTGCGTTGTTTCTCTGCATCATTGGGATCGTGTACCAGAGTTGGTCGAGCACTTCCTCCCTGGCACTTTCCTTGTCAACCACGTGGACGCCAGTGAGCGAAGGTGGCGAGAGTTTGGCAATGAAGTGTTTCGAGGGAACCAATGACCGCTGGCAATGCGACTGTAGGATCTCGCATCGAGGGGCGACGCGCACCGTTGCCATACATGCATACCCACTCCCAGAGGGAGGCTGGTACTGGGTGGACACGGAGCGCAACCCGTTCTTCTCCTTGTACATGGACAAAGGAAGACTTGTTCTCCAGCAGCAAAACAAACTTGGCAAGATTGAGTATTTTGCGTTCACCCGGCCAGACACCGTAGTGGACGCTTCCACCGTCGCGGTGCTGCGAAGGAAATCCAAGTACTTGGTTGCGTTGTTCGCTCTTGTGGGTTCGTACAAGGTTATTTTTGGAAAGCCCCGGATGACCCGCGAGGCGCGACTCGCGCAGCTGCGCAGGCAAGGGGCGGAGAAGAGGCGCGCCATTCGCAAGAGTCAATGATTCACGTTTACGGGTGGTTTTAGCGCAGTTGTTGTCCTTCCCTTTCACTCGACTCTAGTCGAAAGAGTACGTTGGTGGAGAAACGAGACCATCGGATGGATTGCGAAAGAGCAAAAGGCTCTTCTTGTCTCTTCGAGAGTGACTCCCTCCCTTTCGCAGATCCACCCTACTTCCCCCTCTCTCCTCCTCAGCTCCGATAGGCAACACTTTCATTGTCAGTAGCTTCTTCCGACGTGTGTGACGTGAGTACTTCTCTACACTGCTTCCTCTTCTTCTTTTCGTATCTTCGCTCTTTGCCTCTCCCAAAAAACTCCATGCAGAGTGCTGAAAAACGTGAGGCGTGCTATCAGGCACGGGATGCATTTCACAAATGCCTAGACACGCTCCCTGAGGACCCCGAAAAGGCTTGTGCTGACCTCAAAATGAAGTTCTCCCAGTGCTGCCCAAAGAGTTGGGTGAGCTACTTTGAGAAGCAACGAGAGCGTGAGGTGATTCTGCAGCTCCAAGTGGACCAGTACAAAGGGCCCTCGGTGTGATGGGCAAGAAGCCGATGCACACCCGCGCACACAGAATGGTGTTGGCTACCGCGGTTCTTTTCCCACAGATTACTCTTGTCGTCGTTCTTTTACTTACTGCTCCTGGTCACAATGGCTCACATTTGGGCTACTTTCTCCTTTCCTGTGCTTTGCTCTCGCGCGGGCAGTTTGGCGTTTCACATAGGCGGCACAAGAACAACAAGGATAAGGCAGTGCTCGCGAGAGCGAGGAACCAGGGTACTGTGCAAGCTCCATTGCCTCCACTCACGCGTTGCCCTTTCACAGTGCGTGGCAAGGGTTACCACTCCGTTTCTTCACATGACTTCTTCATTGCTGTCGTCTCTCTCTCTTCCTCCTGCTTCTTCCCTCACCGAGAAGAGATCGACGCTTTAGCCTCATAGTTGTCTTTTGGTTCGTGGCATCCCTGTACTCTCAAAGACCTAGAAAGGATAACGAAACCAAAGAAATGGTGAAGACAACCAAGCTGACCAAATCGGAGTCTCGCTTCGTCGGCGAGAAGCTGGGCAGAAATTACGAAGCTGTTTCACAGGTGCGCACTCTCGGTGCGTTTCTCGCTGGCATGGGGGCGGGCATTCTTGGCCTCACCGGGCTTGTAGGCGCACTCTTCTTCGTTGTGTGTGCCGCGCTCGTGTCCTTCTTTATTGTTTCCGTCGCCTGTGGAAACGACGCGGCGCGCTACTTCCCACGCGGGTCGAAGGAGGTGTTCTCTTTTGAGCAAATCATGACCGGGGCGATGACCTATGTTCTCGTCTGGACTGTCACCTACGACGCCATCTACATCTTTTAAATATGGGCCTCGTCGATCTCGTTTTCGTTCGTCCCGTGTCCCTCTTTACTCCGTTTTGCCGCTGTTGCCTGTGGTTGCCGTTTTCCTTCTTTGTAATGCCCTGATCTTTGCCCATGCGTAACTCAGCTTCCTTCGGGGAGGAAGCAAGCACATTGTAAGAACAAGCAAAAGATCCACGTGCCCTCTATCGGCTGCCCGATTTGCATGATTGCGCCTACCTGTGCTGCGGAGCTCGGCTGTCGGCAAGCAGAAACCACTGCAGGAAGCCTCTCTCCTCTAACCAACATGTTCTCCTCTTTCCCCCCTGTTTCGCTACATCTGTGCCCGTAGCATGGGTAGACATTCCTTTTCTTCTTTGAGGATGTAAGGTCGCTTGCTGAGCAAACAGTAACTCACAATCCCGCACGTTTGTCCTGTTTAGTATTACCTTCTCCACTTCGCACACACCGTCTTCGAAACAACCGCCATGGGCGACTCCACCTTTTTTGGTTTGCCGTTTTCTGTCCCAACATGGCTCAATATCATTTTCGTCGTTCTCCTCACCATTCTCGCTGGCATTATGGCTGGCCTGATCATGTGCGTCTTTTCGTTGGATGTGAACCGTCTGACCATCATGACGCAGAGTGGGAACGCCCGCGATGCCTCTCTTGCCAAGCGCGTTCTGCTGGTGCTGAACAAACCACACTGGCTGCTCATCACCATCCTCGTCTGGGATGATGTCGCTCTTGAAATGATGCCTCTACTGCTTAGCATGTTTCTCCATCCCGTTGTGGCCGTCGTGCTGTCGGTTGCTATCACGCTGATCTTCTGCGAAATCATCCCCCAGGCCATCTTCATTCATCATGCTTTTGCCGTCAGCGCGTACTTTGCACCGTTTGTGTACGTCTTCATGTGGATCACTGCACCGATTGCGTGGCCGCTTGGCAAACTGCTCGACCTCATTGTGGGTGACAAGGAGTCTGTCTTCTTTCAGCGTCGCGAGCTGCGTGAGCTGATTCGTTTTCAGGAGGAAATCCGCGAGCAGATGCGCAACGAGAACAGCGACGAGGACAACGCCGCTGGCGCTACCAGCGACACCGACGAAGCGGACGAAGACCTCACAAAGGAGGAGGTGACCATCATGCTCAACGTACTTAGCCTGTCTGAGAGTCTCGCAAAAGGGATGCTCCAGGCCCCGATTGAGTCCATGTTCAAGCTCCACGTTGACGACGTCGTGACCCAGCGCGTTGTCGATGAGGTGTTCAACAATGGGTACAACTTTGTCCCGGTGTACGAAGACGCAGACGACCCCACGAGCGTCACACACGTTCTCATGGCCAAGGCGCTTCTACTGCTGGTGTACCGCTGTGAAGAGGACAACACACGCGTCCGGGAGTTGCCACTGATGCCGCTGGCCCGGTTTTCCGGCGATACGCACGGTACCGAGATCTTCCTCGCGCTACAGGAGATGTCCCCAGCCTTGGCTGCCATCACGGACGCGCCGTCGCCCTCCGTGGTGCCTGGGAAGAACCAACGACTGCCGGAGCAAACCAAGGTGATTGGCATTCTTACGCTGCGCAACATTATTGAGCTAATACATCAAACGACATTCAAGGCTGAGTTGGACCCGCGCAACTCGTCACCAATGCAGTTGGTGATGCGGTCGTGGAGGGTGTATCGCCACGTTGGGGAGTACGAACCGTATCAGGCCGAGGATGGCGGCAGGTCACGTCGCCCACGCCCACGGCCGCACCGGCACCGTCACCGTCAGCGGCAACCTCCGCCACTGGATGTCTTGCAGCGGCGTGATCACAGTCCACTGCCTGGCATCGCCTCGGATGATTGCCCGAGCAGTGCCGCTCAGCAAGCCGACGACGACGAGGCAGGTGGCTGCGGTAGTATTGGCGAGCACCCCGTAGGCCTGGAGACACCACAGGGTCCGCAAAAAGCGCAACGAGCCAAGCAAAGTGGCGGGTCTGTCGACGGCGCGGAGAGCCCCCCTCCGTAGCACAATCATCACAGGCTACCGCCACTTCTCTGTTTTTGCTTCTTCTTATACATACGTATATTTATCCGCCCCTCCATGTTTCAAGCGGTATCCTTATGTTGTCTTATTTCTCCTCCACGTTGGCACAACAGCATGAGGCGCATCAGAAGAACTTCCCTCCACCCAAAAAGACGACTGGACGCCTTTTCCTTCCTTGTTTTGCTGTGTGGTTGCATTGATGTCTGGTAAGCAGTCCCCTGCCAAGCCAATTACTGCCACTCGCTCCTCTCTTCCTTCTCCGTGTGACTAATAGTAGTCCTTTCCTGACCTTCGAACAACATCTCTTTCGTTTCCGCCTCTCTCTCCCCTTAGCGCACCGCGAAGTGGTCTTATTACCAGGTTTCCTCTCTCTCTTACTGTTTCGCACCGCACCGTGCAAACACCGGAGCCGCAGTTGAACACTCAGCCATACATTCACAGATGTCCACTGCTCGTTCCACCGCTCGCTCCACGACGTCCAAGCGCGGCGTGGGCCACCTCGCCGGCGACAAGCCGTCCGGTGTGATCCTCAACCGCAAGGACCTGCGCAGCGCGCTCGAGGTCACCCTTGACAACTACGACGCCGAGTGCATGTACCTCCGCGAGAATGAGCTCACTCACTTTGACGTGGATGTCAAGATGGACTACCTTCGCGTTCTGGATCTCTCCATTAACGACATTGGTGGCGCCGTCGACTTCCTCGACAAGACCCCGCACCTGCACCACCTGTACATGACAGGCAACAAGATCGAGACACTGATGAACATCTCCAACTTTGCCCCACTGGAGACTCTGTGCCTGAGCGACAACGCGATCAGCAGCTTCGAGGGTCTCGAGAACCTGCCCAACCTGCGCGTGCTCTCCCTCAACTTCAACAACATCTCCTCCTTTCAGTTCTTCCCGACTCTGCCGAACCTGCACACGCTGAACCTTGTTGGCAACCCGATCACCGAGGTGCCTTCGTACCGCAGCATGGCTATCGCCATCAACGGCCCCGGCCTCGTCTCCGTTGACGGCAACCCTGTCCAGGAGGAGGAGCGCGCCGCGGTGGAGCACTACCAGGGCAAGGTTGCCCATTGCATCCGCCAGGGCTTCATTGTGGAGGGCGAGAATGTAGAGGAGGCAGCGGATGCCTTCCTGCTCAAGGCTCAGCGCGAGCAGGAGAAGGCCCGCCCCCTGCAGCTCTGCACCATCCACCTGACCGCGGCGGCAGAGGAGGGAGAGGTTGCCGAGGCCACGAGTGTGCTCATGGAGGGCGTGCCCGTAAACCTGACCCTGTGCATGCAGGACATTCGCAACTACACCGAGCGCACGACGGACATCTTCCACTCCCGCTTCCTGTACCCCGTCATCTTCCAGGTCTCTGGGGAGGCCACGGAGGTGTTTGTGGTCGGCTCCATGAACGGCTGGACGGACCCGATTGAGCTTGAGCGCTGCGAGAAGGATGGCGAGATCTACTTCCACACCACCCTCTATCTTCCCGCAGGCGACTATGAGTACCGTTACATCGTTGACGGTGTCGAGAAGGTGTCCGATCTCAACCGCATCGAGTCCCAGTGTGGCCAGGGCTTCTGCAATCTCTACCAGGTCACTGAGCAGGAGGCGCAGAAGGATGCCAAGGACACCATCTTGCACATCCGCTGGATGCGCAGCAACGCCAGTGGCGGCTTTGACATCATCGAGGGCCAGAACACGCTCGAGTACACTCCGTCGGTAGACGACGTCAACTGCTGCCTCCGCACCGAGGTGCTCGCCTACGTGCGTGGCAGCTTCTCCTTCCTGTACTTTGACGTCTCCGCGCCGATTGTCCCTGCCCCGCCCACCTGCACTGGCCTCGTGCTCACGGGTAAGGCGGCGGAGGGTGGCGTGCTGCGCGCCGAAGCCCAGTACTTTGGCGGTGTGGAAGGCGCATCCACTTTGCAGTGGTACCGCGTCGCGGAGAACGGCGAGGAGAGCGTCATTGACCTGCACGACCCGTGGGCCGGCTACAGGATCAGCCGTGAGGACGTGGGCCACCGCATCCGCGTCGAGTTCACGCCGCGCCGCGATGACTGGATCACCGGTGAGCCGCGCTCCCAGATCACGGACGTTGTCAGCGCCAGCCAGCCCAACTGCGAGTCCATCAAGATTATTGGGAACCTGGTGGAGGGTAGCCAGCTCGAGGTGGAGGTCGTCTACTCTGGCGGTGAGGAGGGTGACAGCTTCTACCAGTGGCTGCGCAAGGTCGACGGCCGGCGTGAGGAGTACGTTGCGATCCAGGGCGAGAACGACACCAAGTACACCGTGACCGCCGAGGATGTCGGCAAGTGCCTCGCCGTCGAGTACACGCCCGTGAGCAGCGAGGGCAAGGAGGGTGAGACGTGCCGCTGCGTGCTGGAGAGCACCATCGAGGCCACCCTGCCCATGGTGTCCAACCTCGCCATCGCGGGCGAGCTGCGTGAGGGCCGCACTGTCACTCTGCAGTACGAGTACTCTGGTGGCCGCTTTGGAGCCCACATGATCCAGTGGTACCGCCGCAACCCCCAGAAGAAGGCGCTGACAAAGATTGGCGTGGCCAACAGCAACTTCCTGACTCTCACCACGAAGGAGGTGGGCTCCTCTATCGAGGTGACCATGATCCCCGTTCGTGCCGACGGTGTCCGTGGCGAGGCGGTCCAAGCCAAGTCCACTGGCGTTGTCGCTCTGGCCAACCCCGAAGTCAAGCTGCTCAACATTGTGGGCACCCCGTCCCTTGGCAACGAGCTGACCCTCAAGGCCGAGTACGTTGGTGGCGAAGAGGGTGCCTCCATCATTGACTGGGAGATTGAGAACCCTATCACGCTCAACTTCCAGACCGTGGCCCACGGCACCCGCCACTTCGCCATCACCCGCAGCGAAACCGGTAAGATGCTCCGTGTTACTTACACTCCCGTCCGCGTCGACGGAACCCAGGGCGAGCCCAAGAGCCGCATCGTGCAGATCGCCCCCGTCCCCGAGGCCCAGAAGCCAGTCCAGCAGACTCGCTACGTCGACCCCGTCCCTGCCCCCGCCGCCGCCGCTGCCCCTGCCGTCCCTGCCCCCACTGCCGCTGCCACTGCCGCTGCCCCCGCCGCTGCCCCCGCCGCCGCTGCCCCCGCCGCCGCTGCCCCCGCCGCCGCTGCGCCGGCTCCCGCTCCTCAGGAGTACGTGGAGGAGGAGAAGCAGGCCCCTGCCGCCGCACAGGAAGTGGTGCCGCAGCAGACACGCGCCGTCCCGGACGAGGGTGCTCGTGAGTCTGACATGGACTCCGACGACCTGCCGCCACCCAAGGTGAAGAGCCCCACCGAGCCAACCTCCACCGAGGAGGAGGAGACCGAACCCACCACAACGACTTCCGAGCCCACGCAGGCGAGCGGCGAGGGCAACATCAAGATTAACGTGAACAAAGCCCACGACTCCGACGAGGACTCCGAGCTGTAGACGTTAAAGCTGATTGAGAAGGCGCCGTGCGAAGACGGAGGGGAGAAAGCACCGAGTCTGGTTTCCTAGCAACACCCCCCCCCCCCCCAACCCCAACCGACACAATAGATGTCATGAACGGTTCTGGATGAGCGCAAAAGAAAGAAGCAAACAAACAACAATGAAAAGATGAACTCTCTCTCTCTCACCTTCTTTCCTCCACTTGAAAAACAACAACTTATATACTATATATATATATCTATGCCATTTCCAGTGACTGTTGCGAGAACCACTTTTGTCCTGTCATTTCCCTAATCTATCGACAACCCTTTCCCCTTTCTTCCCCTTTTTTTCTTGGGATTTATTCTTCGCGCAGATACTCACCACCACCGAGAGCTGTGCTCCATACCGCTTCTCTCCCCCTCACTTTGTCTTGAACTTCGGAAGCTGTTTTCATTTTGTTAGAACGCCTACTCCCCCCACCCCCACCTGCATTCGATGACGTTAGCGCCTCCGACGACGAGGCCTCCCTTGTTCTATCGCCATGACTGCCCGTCGTCTTTCTTAGGAACGTCGCTCACTAACTTCGTCGCCGCTTGGGGGCCGCCGGCGTGCATTTTTGCTGTGGACTCTCCGTACAACCTGCTGACTTTCATTGTCTCCTTTCTTAACTTTCAGGAGTCTTTACTTTCCCTTCACGCCCGCGTGTGTGATAGGGAGAGAGCTTCGAGTTCCTTGTGTGATGTATACCTTGGCAGAGCAAACTATTCCGGTTCTCCGTGGACTTGCGCAGTGTGCGTGGTGTGGTACTTGCGAGAAAGCCAACGAGGTGACCACGTTTTCTCCCGTGCACATTTTTGTCCTTGGCGGAGAAGCTAGTGAAGCGAGAAACACACAGGTACCCTATGCAGACACTCGCTCCGTCCTCCCCCTTAGCAGCAAAGGATCCAGCAGGAGAGCTCGGCTCCCTTTACCTCCCACCCTTGGACTATTTGTAATCTACGGATTCCCGTTCTCCTTCTCGTCGCTTTTTGTGCGTTTTCTCTTCGCTGTACCCAAAACCTGGTAGCTCCTCTCACTGCATATATGTTTGACACATACCCTAAAAAGAGCCGAACATCCGTGTGTTGGGGGTGGGAAGCGAAGGCCCTCTCGGAAGGTGTGCGTTTGCGAGGTTCTTCTCCTCCCATCGGCTCTCCGCGTGCTTTGTGAAGCCATGCGGCGACTCCGCCATCCGATGCCCCGCTGGCGTTTGACTCGCGCTACTATTCGCCTTCCCACGCGTGCCATCCTCCACGCTTCTTTTTCTCTTCTTCTCCCTGTGTTGCCAGGGTTCCTCTCCTTCCTTCTACCTCGAAGCACAGAACAGGAAAACCGACCATACATTAGCGGGGCAGGGGGTGGGGGGACCGACGACTTCGTTTGACATGAGGAAAGTCGTTGTGTGGTCATTGGCCCCCACAGCGCTGGGACGGCGTGTGGCGACAATGTCCCAACAAACACCGCGCGGCTCCCTCCGCGGGATCAGCAGCGGCGGCGGCCCCACTCAGAGCTTGTCATTTCCTCGCCATGACGTTGCGGCCTCGGCGCTGGCGTCAAGCAGCGCGCTGAGCGAGCCCACCGAGCGCGACCGGGCCATTGAGGAGCTGAGTTTTGACGTGTTTAGGCGAGGGAACCAGCACTTGAAGAATGTGGAGACGCTGACCTCGCTCCCCGAAGGGCTCCATTCCTTTCCCGAGGTCTGCTTCATTGGCAAGCCCAGCTGCGGGAAGTCGTCGCTCATCTCGTGTCTCCTACACAATCGCAAGCTCGCAAAGACAGGCCGCGTGCGCGGTACCACCAGACTGCTGCAGTTCTTCAACGTTGGCGACGCTCTGCTGCTGGTCGACACACCCGGCTATGGCGGGTGGAAGGGACGAAAATTGGACCTCCGCCCCAAGGAGAGGGCCAACGCCTTTGCGATTCTGTTTCGCTATCTCGCGCTCCGCAAGGGCGGCAACCTGAAGCAGGTCTACTGGTGCATGGAGGCTTCCGCGACGACACCCATGGCCCTGCGGCCCCGAGACGAGGAAATCTACGCCTTCCTACAACGTGAGCAGATCCCCTTCACGGTTGTCCTCACCAAGATTGACCGTCACTGGCACTACTACCACGACCAGACGCGCGACGCCGACGTTATCGGCAAGGATGGAACGCCCAGCATTGCCCCGTGGCGGCAGGGGTCGCAGCGACAGCATGAGGACGGCGATATCGCCGGAGAGAATCCTTTAGGTGGCCCATTTCGCGACGTTCCCACCCCCGCGGCAGGTGTGCGACGGAACTTGGCTGAAATCTGCGACTTTCTTGGGTCTGCCGATGTCCCCATCATTGGGGTGAGCGCCAACCGCTGGCGTCCGGAAAGATGCATGAACCTCGAAGCGTTGCAGCACGACATCGTGGACCACTGCACACGCGAGTTGACCAGGACGGAGGACCTCACCTACGCGAAGATGCACGACCTCAGCTATGCCCCGCCTCGGGCCGAGGACATCGAGCGTGTGCAGCTGACGTACCCCATAGAATCGTTTGTCGTTCCGCAAGACGACGCGCTGTCCTTGCAGGAGATGGTCAACCGCCACGAGAACGCCAAGGCACACTTGATTGCGCAGAGCGTGCGAGTGGATTTGCTGTCCGCCAAGGATTTGCGGGAAGGGTTCCTGCAGGACTCGCGCTCGCTGCAGGTGACCGTGGACGCTGAGGACACTCAGCGGGAGCGCCAGGCGGAGCTGCCACCCAGCTTGTCGTTAGCAGAGCACACGGGGGAGACTCAACCTTTTTTGCACGCTGCCAGAATAGCCGGTGCGACAGCCCAAGCAGCGGAGCTGAGCAGGACTGTGCTGGGGCCCAAGAAGAGCTTTTCCTCTCGCGCCTCCCTCGCGGCACCGCGCAAGAATGACATTGACAAAGGGTCTTGGTGGCTCGAAGCGAGTGCGGAGGAAACGACCACGCAAGTCAGGGAAACATCAAAGGAGCTCACCACTTCCGCGCAGGAGAGGCGTGCTGGTGGCGGCGCCATATCCTCGGTGACACCCTTCGCCGCTGCCGCTCCACAACCAACCCCCCCAGTTCCCATTCCCTTCTCCCTTGATCGCGACGCGCAGACAGTGACGGCCATCAACGGCGTTCGCATCCCCCGCACTCTCGTCCCGACCACCGTGGAGGACCTGGCGATTGAAAAAGAGGACGAGATGTCCTTCTTTGCGGCCAAGTCAGGTGCTGGTGCGTACGAGGAGCTGCTGACGTACGACCACCTCCACCCCGACGCGCCAGAGGCACAGCCTTTCACTGAGGTGAGCGAAGCAGCTCGGCTGCCCGAGGCGGAGCTTGACGCTCTGCCACGGGCTTGGACCAAGTCAGCGTCGCGGAGACAGATGGAGCGTGTGCTGCGCAAGTACGTTGACAGGGAGAGGAAGGAGCGCTCCCTCTACGTCCAGGCGGAAGGGTACATGAACCCGTGGGTCGGCCAGTCCTCCGGCGGCAGCGGGCAGCGGATGGGGACAGTGATGGGTCTCTCTGGCGACACTCGGGGCCCAACGGGCCGCAGCGGAGCGCTTATGAGGGGCCTGAAGCAGTCCGGGTTTGGCGGTAAGAGCTACTCGGCACGCACGATGCGTGGGAAAGGGCGGGCTACCAAGAAGACGGGCTCATGGGCAGCGTAGTCCTCTTGGGGCCAACCTACGGCTCTCTGCCTAGGTGTCTCCTTCCTTCTCCATCAAAGGGGGGCGACGCGCGGAAGAACAGGAACAGCGAAGTAACACCATCCATCAACATTCATAGACACCGTTGCGCAGGGGGGGGGGGAGAGAGAGATAACAATGACAAAATCCCCCTCTCCCTGCTGATGCTTACATGTCGCCTATTGTATATGGCTTCTTTGATTACCAAACGCTTCTCTCTCTCTCTCGCTTGTTGCCCCACCTCCTCCGTCCCAGGACACTGAGCATAGCTTCACGCAAACACACACGCGCGCGTACTCACATACACAAGGAAAAAGAAGTTCATGTAATCTTGTGCACACAACCATTCTTCCTCCTTCCCCATCTTGAGTGCGCAGCTCTATTCGATTCGCACCCATACTCGCAAAGACAGAAAAGGGTAGAAGCCATGGGAGCGGATGTGTACGCGCTGGAGGGCAACACGGCCTTGTACGAGGTCCTCGGTGTCCCCCGCGATGCCAGCGAAAAGGACATCAAGAAGGCGTACTACAAGCTCGCCGTGCTCTACCACCCAGACAAGAACCCCGACGGCGACGAGATCTTCAAGGAGGTCTGCTTCGCACACAGCATTCTCTCCGACCCCGAGCAGCGCGCGCAGTACGATAATCAGACGCTTAGGAGCAACTTGCAAGGACGGGCTCGCGAGTACGACCCCACCATGGACCCGCGCGTGCAGCTGTCGCCAGATGATCTGCGTAAGTTCGTCGAGAAGGTGTGCGCAGCACAGGAGGCCAAGCGCAAGGCCCTCAGCGACTTTGAGAAACGGAGGGAGGAGGAGATGCAACGCAGAGCCGAGTACGACGCCAAGAACCCAGGCTTCAAGGAGGAGTACGAGCGGCAACGCCGGCAGCGACAGAATGGCGGCGGGGCCACGGCGCCTTCGTTAAGACGGGAAGGCGGCGGAGGGGGCGGCTGCGCTGAACCAGGTCTTTCGTTGGTGCCCTCCACAAACACGATCCCAGCACGTGGCAAGACCTCGGCCGAACTCGTCGCCACGTTGTTGGAGGAAGAGGAGTTACGGCTTCACGGTGTGCGCACGGCGCCTGCGGGGCAGCGATCGGCGGCGCTGGCAAGCATCAAGGGACAGATGATAGCTCAGTACCGCAGCGTGCACAGGGAGGCCGGGCAGCCCACGGCGTCCTCTCTCGCCGAGTCACTCCGGAAGAGCAAGGAGTCGGCGAGCCACTTGCACTTTGTCGCAAGCGATACCGCGCCTAGCTACAGCGAAGAGATTGAGCGCAAGGTACAGAGCTATAGCCACTTTGACTACCTGACGTTTGTAGAGCGGGACATGGTTGATGGCGGAGCCTTGGATGGCGCCATCCTGGCCGACGCGCTGGGCACATACAGCGAACACGCTCCGCAACAGCGACAGACGCCGCCCTAGCCACCGCTCGGCACAATGGTGTTGTCCTCGTCATCACTGCGGGGTGCGGAGGTGGTGAGGGACGGTGAGGGGCTCCCCGCTCACAGCCGCATGTTGGAAGAGGAAAGACCGCGCGTGGGGTAGTCTTTCATTTCCTGTTTTCCATTCTGTTTTCTGTATGCTCGAAATGTACGCTACCTTATTTTGACTCTCTACTCTTCTTCTCCACTCTTGAACCTCGTTTCGCCCTTCAGCGGCAGCAGCAAACGAAAGCAATGTCCGGGTGAATGGGTTGGAAGCGCGAGGAGTGTCTGGGGAGCGGACGTACATCGTCGAAAGGGGGGGGGGGGGCACTCGAAATGGTTCCTCGTCGGGAAGAAGAAGAATCACAGAGAGGATTGGGAAGCCAACTCGCGGCAAACTTCCCCCCTCCTTCCTCCCTTTAGTCTCAAATTGTTCAGAAGTCGTCTTCACCCTTTGGGATTGATTCCTTACTTTGCTTTCTTCTTCTGCCGTTGCAAGTGTGCCTGCCTTGCAAACTGCATCAAGGTATCCTTATCTCTCTTCTCTTCTCTTCTTACCCCCTTCATTCTCTCTCTCCTCGTGTGCAAGGGCCCGCGTATTTCTTTCGTCGAACGTTAGCTGTCATCGCTTCCCTTTCGACTTTGCGCGCGTCTACATCGGCCCAGGGAACTTGGCAGGACCTCTAGAACCCGCGCAACTGCAGACACTTCTCTAACGATACATAGCAAGTGAAAGCGTAGTCAGTAACAATAACATTAACACCCTGCTCGCTCTTCTTCTGGACAAGTAGAAGGCGGAATTATGGGCTCACTTGACCAACACCTCGACACACTCAACAAGTGTCAAATTATCAAAGAGAGCGATGTGAAGGCTCTGTGCGAGAAGGCGAAGCGCATTCTCGACTCGGAGGGCAACGTTCACAAGATTCCGGCGCCGTGCACCATTGTTGGCGATATCCACGGCCAGTTCTACGACCTGCTCGAGCTCTTCCGCGTTGGCGGCGACGTGCCTGACACGAACTACGTCTTTATGGGCGACTTTGTGGACCGTGGCTACCACAGTGTGGAGTCTTTCCTGCTGCTACTGGTGCTCAAGATCAAGTACCCCAACCGTGTTGCCCTCGTTCGCGGCAACCACGAGTCGCGCCAGATTACGCAGGTGTACGGCTTCTACGACGAGTGCCTGCGCAAGTACGGCAGCGTGAATGTGTGGCGGTACTGCACTGATGTCTTTGATCTGCTGCCCCTCGTTAGCGTCGTGGAGGAAAAGATTTTCTGCGTGCACGCGGGTCTGTCGCCGTCGCTGAACACGCTAGATCAGATGCGCGCCATCGAGCGGCGCTGCGAGGTGCCCCACGAGGGTGCCATGTGCGACCTACTCTGGTCTGACCCGGAGGACATCGACGGCTGGGGCTTGTCCCCGCGCGGTGCCGGCTACCTGTTTGGCGGCGACGTTGTTAGCCAGTTCAACGCAACCAACAAGCTAGAGCTGATCTGCCGCTCCCACCAGCTGGTGATGGAGGGCTACAAGGCAATGTTCAACGACACCCTCGTGACCGTCTGGTCGGCACCCAACTACTGCTACCGCTGTGGCAACGTCGCATCCATTCTCGAGCTGGACGAGCACCTGAACAAGAACTTCAAGATCTTTGAAGCGGCACCCGAGGAGGCCCGCGAGAACTCGTCCAAGAACGCCGTTCCGGAGTATTTCCTTTAGAAAAGACGACCCCTCTCCCCCTCCGCCCTCCCCCACCCCGCTCCCAAACACGCGCTCCTCCGTTTCGGCACAAGGGTCAAACACACCACAAAGAAGCATGTTAACGAGGAAACAGAGAGAGAGAGAAACAAGGTGCGAACAGCAGCAGCAACAACCAATTGCACACCCCTACCTGGCAGGCACGGATGGGGCCGCAAGGAACCCTTTGTTGCTTCTCCGTTGTTTGTTTTTCTCCCCCCCCTTCCCATTTTGCGCCATTCTCTTGTCTATACCTTCCTTTTGCTCTCTCATGTATGCCTACCCTCGTTGCCATTCTTCCCCCTTCCTCCCCCCCCCCTCTTTGCGGTGCGTGTGTGTGTGTAAAGAAGGAAAGAGGATTGTCACAACAGCAACGGCAGTGCCTCCCCCCCTCCCCCTCCCTCTTCTCCTCCCAAAGCGCGCCAGTATCAGCAGAGAGGGAGAGACACTTGACAGCCACCTTGGTGTGTTTCTTGCACACGGGAAATCGTAAAGCTTTGGCTTCCTTCTGTCCCCTCACTGTTACTGCTCTTGCCCTCCCCAGACTCTCTGTTCTTCCTCTACTATCCTTCTGTTGGGGGAGGGGGGAGGGGTTGTGTCCGTGTTGAGCCTCGGTATGTTCGCCGTAGGAACATCCGCAGAAGCTTTCTATACTTGGCAGACCATTTCTCTGTTTTGCTATTCAGGGTCACTTCCCATTGGCAATACCGTTCTCCTCCTATCATCCGCACGGTTTGCGCAACTTATATACATCACTGATCTTTCTAATCAAGCTACACTCGATATTTCTCGACTACCCTTGTAAACCTCACGCACCCACAAACACCGGCTCCGAAACAGACAGAATGCACCGGAGAGATGCACTCAAGAGGGGAAGGGGAAATGACAAAAAGAGGGACGAGCCGCTGAGTTTCTCTCTGCCGCTTTTTCTTCTCCTTTTCCGTTCTTTGCCGATACCCCCCATGTGTGTCCGCTGAGGGGAGCGAGGGCGTGTTGGCCAATGCTCCGATGCACACATACACATGAGATTTCTCCCTACATCCGGGCACAGTCCAGTCTTCCCCTCCCCCCCTCCTCCCCTTCTGTCTGGCCCATATCTCAGGTTTCATCCTTAGGATATCTCGTTTCTGTTTTCTGGCGCAGCAGCCGTTCCACCCGCTCGCCAAACAGAAGCAGTCGCTCCTGACTCTTAGCTTCCTTCCTCCTTTCTTGTGTCTTTGGTTCAGCGGCAGTAGGGAGGAAGCACGCATGGATCCCCAGCAGCTCCGCGATGAGGAGAGCTCCGCACCACTGGCTGACGCCGGCACGGTAGAAGACCCCAAGACTTCCCCTCCGGCAGCGCTGGATACCGCAGATGCGTCCTCGGCACCGGCCAGCCCACCGCCGCCACCGCCGCCGCCGCCACCGCCACCACCACAGCAGGTGCGGTCAGAGGAACGTGATGTGACTCTCTCTTCCTCCTATGACGTTGTGCTGGACAGCACGCCTGCGACTGAGAGCAGGGGCCCGTCGTCGGTGCCGAGCTCCGCATCCCCCGCGCCGAAACCGACGTGTGTGCCAGTGGTTGGTGCCGTGACCACAACCCCCGCGACCACTGACGAGGGGGTGGAGCCGCTGGCGGGCCACGTGACTAGCGACGGGGCAGCAGACCCCCAGCCCTTCCCTGCAGATGTAACCCCTGCCCGCTCCCAACACATTGGCAGCAGCAGCGGCACTAAGCTTGACCTATCCGCGACGCCGACGCCACTGCGGGAGCGGCACACCGCGCGACTGTCCGACGTCCAACTGAATCTGCGCCAGATTCGAGAAGCCAACGAGGGCAAAACCCTCATGTCCCGCTATCTCCTTAGCAACTCCGTGCGCCACACCAACCCCGTTGGCTCCCGCCGGGAGGTTGGCCTTGACGACTCCCCCCACACCCCACAACAACAGGGCAGCAGCACGGTGTCCTCCATCGCGGAGCTACAGCGGCGCGTGGCGTTGGGGGGCTCCGGCGGCCGGACGCCGGTGCCGCCGCGCTTCAAGAACAGGCAGATGTTCCGCCGCAAGTTGGTGCTGCTTGGATACCAGGAGGTGGGCAAGACGTCCCTGCGCAAGTGCTTCGAGTCGGAGCCCTTCTTCTTCAAGAGGCTGCCCGACGTCCGCACAACCACCGGCGTCGAGGTGAATGAGAAGAGCATCACCGTGGATGGCGAGAGCGTGGAGCTCCTGCTTTCCGACTTTGCCGGGCAGGAGTCGTACCACTCGCATACCTTCTTTCTCACCGATCGCTCCATCTTTGGCCTGGTGTGGAAGGTGTCGGCGGTGGAGCAGGACTTCACGAGCAGCGGCATCAACGCTCGCGAGGAGGAGCGGCTGTACAAGTGGATTGCCGAGGTGTACGCCAAGTTCCCACGCGCTCAGATCGTCCTGATCGCCACCCACCTCGATGAGCTGCGCGTGCAAGGACAGCGCAGTGTGGAGATGATCTTAAGCAAGGTGGAGAGCAAGGTTCGCGGCTTCATCGACAGAATTGCCGCTGGGCCTGGCGCGGGCACCTCGTCGACACCAGGGGCGGTACGCGCCTCGCAGGACGTCATCGTGGGCAACTTTGCCGTCTCCTGCAAGACGCGCGCGGTTATTTGCGCTGGCGACAAGTCGCGGCATCTGCCTAGGTACAAAATCAGCTCACTCTTGCACTACCTGGCCGAGGTGGCCAAGGACGACTGCATGACGGACCGCGAGTACCCCTCCGGTGCCATTCCCGGTCGCCACGCAAAGCTCCTTGAAACCATTGAGAGCATCAAGCGCCAGCAGCCGGAGAAGCTGCTCATGCCTGTCGATGAACTTGTACACTTGGCGGTGCGCCTCGGTGTCGAGTCTGACGCCGAGCTGATGCAGGCCGCTCGACTGATGCACAGCTGGGATGTCATTTACCTCTTGAACCTTCATAGAATCGAGGACAACCTCTATATCATGCTGCACCCGCGCTGGCTGAGTCGCATGGCTGCCGCGCTGTTCTCCTACGCCCACGTCCAGCGCACCCCGTTGCACCTGCGCAGCTTTATCGGAGGCCTCGAGTACACCATCAGCCGCGCCGAGGTGGCTGACCTGTTCCTCATGCGAAAGGGGTTTCTGCGCTGGCCCCTCGCCCGTGTACTGTTCCACAAGCCCCTCGCCGACTTCCTCAACCGCACCCCCGACGACTCGGACATCTCCATGTGCCTGCAGCTCCTGGAGGCGATGAACGTGCTGTACCCCGTCAGCGTCGCCTGCGACGACTTCAGCGTCTTGATGGAGGAGAGCCCGGTGGAGCCGGAAGTGGGGCGGCCCGTCATCAAGGAGGAGAAGGTCACCCGCTTCTTCATCCCCTCCCTTTCGCCGCAGAACATGCCGGCGTCGCTGCAGCACATCGCGCCAGTCCTCTTCCACCGCGGCGTGCGGGTGAAGCTCGCGTTCAACTTCCTCCCTGACGAGCTGTGGTGGCGCCTGCAGTGCAAACTCGCCCCGTACGTGCAAGAGGTGACCGTCCACCAGCCCTACTGCCCAACCGCCGACGGCGTCGACGACGACGACCAGGCCGTCCTTTTCGACGGGTTCCGGCTGAAGGAGGCCGACGACGAGCACAACAGGTGGCGAGACGCGATGTGGCTGCTTGGACCGAAGTGCCGCGTGCTTGTGTACCGCGAGTCCCTCACAACGGTCTCCATTCTTTCCGCCGAGACACAACTGCGGGCTTCGGAGGGGGTTATGCAGGCCGTCGAGGACGCTGTCTCGGAGCTGTTGATCGAGCACCGTGGTGTGCGGCGCACCACCTATGTTGCCTGCCCCACGCCCAACTGCGACGGCTGGCTGCCCGCCGAAGTGGTGGCCTCCAGCGCGAACCTCACGTGCACCACCTGTGGCTCGCAGTTCGACAGCGACGAGGTCATCGAGGCTGGCGCCAAGCCGCGGCCGGAGCGAACCTTCTCCGACGCATTGCTCAACGAGGTTGGCGAGCTCTTGTCCTTCTGTCTCTCGTACCACTCTTGTCTCCACATGTGCCACTACCTGGGGGTACCCTACCGCGGCCCAGTGCCTGATCGCGAGCGCACACCGGGCGGGACAGTCAGTCAAATCGACCCAACCAGCATTCCGGATGAGGCGCACGTGGAGTACCTGCACGCGTTGGATAAGGTGGTGCAGGCGGCTGTGTTTCGTGCGTGGATGGAGCGGGTGCAAGAGCGAGAGCGACGGAAGCGCATGCTGGAGGTCGATCCTTCCCCTGTGCTTTATTGACGGCCTCTGTGCCTCTCATTTCCTTGCCCCCTCTCCCCCTTGTTGATGCTCTTCTCTCCTTCTCCTCTTGTACCAACTTCGTTCCCCTGACCATTCCTCCGCTCGGAGATACACGCGATGAACCGTGCGTCGTTCATGGCTGCGATACGGCTTTGTGTCGTCTTCTTCCCTCGCTTCCTTTTTGCTTTTCTTGTCACTAGGGAGGTCACCCTTCCCTCCCCTCTCACCAAAAATGAGTAAACCATTTATGCGAGCGACGCGCTCCTTCTCTCTCTCTCTTCTTCCCCTCCTCCTGTTGATGCGCCATTCAATGTTGTGCTTTTCTGTTCGTGCCACTCTCCGTGATGGCTGCCAGAGCAACAAGAGCGGCAGAAGGAGGATTCATGGCGTCAGTCACTCATCGCAGTGCGGAACGCGAGAAGTACAAGTTGACCTCTCCTTCACTTTCCGTTCTTACTTACCGACTCTCTCCTTTCTTCTTTAATGTACGTCCGCCGAAGTTAGGATTGGAATACAGGCGACGTAGAGAAATAGACACACACACAACACACACACGCAGAGACAAGCGAGCCTGCGCTGTTTCTCTTGTTGCCGACCTGCGATAGCCCCCCTACCCCCCTTTCTCCCACACGCACCTCTCTCGTGGCGTCCACACGTGTGTCGCTTCGGGCCTCCCGCGGCGCGAGGGCCCAGCTGGTAGACTCTTACTACCTGGGCCACTTTGCCATTCCCCATTTCGCTCTCTCTGTTTCTTGCTCGTCTTTATCGTGTGTGCCCCCCGTCTCTCCCCCCCTGTCTGGAGGGATAGACTGCCTTCTTGTTTCCTCCTCTTCCCCCCCTCCCCAGCCACTGTCACATTCCACCGCTTCTAGATCTTCTCAAGAAGTTGCACTCCCTCGTACATTAGCATAGACACATCTCCTAGTACGCGTCTACGTCGGAAACAAGCGGGGAGCGTAGTGGCTCAGTTGTGCCTAATGCGCAGAAATCAATCTCGCTCTCGCGCACGCGGCACGACCGAGGATGAGGAGGTGGAGCTAGCCTTGCAGCGCCTGGTGGACAAGCTGAGGGCGTGTCAGCCTCTTTACCGTGAAGAGGATGTAGCCATCATTCCTTTCCCCGGCGAAAGCACCAGCACCTCCCCCTCTCGCTCGCCGTCTCGACCAGGCGAAGAGGAGCCGAATGCCAACAATGACCCGCTTAGCCTATGCGGCAAGACTAAAGACGGCGGTAGCACGAATCCGACGCAGCCGAAGAAGTCCTCGCAGTCGCAAGCGAGTGGTGCGGGCTCCGCGGCGATGTCATCATCGTCGAGTGGCGCCGTCAACCTTGATCAGCCCTTGTCCGCGGGCCTCTTTCTCACCGCGGTCAACGTGTTGGAGCCCAAGGCCATTGGCAAGAGCCGGAGAGCCACGTTGGACGCGGTGAAGCTCATCAGGCAGGGCTATGCGCTGGTCTGGCGCGACCCGCAGTACATCACTGACAGTGCCAACCACTACCCCTCGTCGGCCGCCTCGGTGCTGCCCAGCTCTCCGTCGTCCTCCCATGCGGCTTTGCCCGGCCTGCTCCCGGAAAGACGAGGGAGCGTCGGCCCAGACAAACGGCAGCTCGCCGACCAGCCAGCCACGAGGTCGCGATCGCCGGCCCCGACTTTCACACCCGACAACGCCCACGTGCTCCTGTTGGACCAGGCGGTGCAGTCGTTGCTTGTCTACGCGAACAACTCCTTCTTTCTCAGCCAGTACATCACCTCGGAGGAGCCAGTGCTGCGGGTGCTGTGCTTTGTCTGCTGGGCCGCCCGCCGTGCCGAGGACGAGGCGGCCGCCCTGCAGGTCGAGGAGGAGGCGAGCGAAGAGGACCTGGGCAACGCTTTCTATGGCGGGATGCGGCCTCCCACGGGCGGCGAGGCCAGGGATCTGGAGAGGGAGCTCTCCGCGGTGGAGGCTGTGTGGGCCAGCTGCGGCCTGGCCGGCCGCGTGGTGGGCTTTCTGCGGGAGTGCTACCTGACAGAGTTCCTCCTGGACGCGTGCCTGCCGCCGGCGGTGTGCTCCTCCCGCTACGACGGCGTCGGCGGCGCTCTTTTCGATAAGAAGCGAAAGATACTCGGTGACATGGTGACCAGCCGGCACGGCTTCGCGGAGATGATGAGGGCGGTGCCGCTACGGGGCCTGGCTGGTATCGCGGCCATGAGCAGCTACGCCGACCCGAAACTCAAGGCACGACTCTTGGACAAGATGGCCTCGGAAGGCTTGGTGAGCCGGCTGCTCGATGAGATGGCCAGCGCCTGCGCTGCCCTGAGCGGCATCTCCTCCCCAAGCGCCATCGATGGAGGGGCAAAGAGCGGCGGGACGGGACGCGTGTCACCGACACGCCGGAGCCCTGCGAAGCGACCCCGTGCCAGCCAAGGCGACGGCGCCTCCTCTCTCCCTGAGCAGGAACAGGAGGGCCCATCAGCCCCCATGGAACGCGATAGGAGTCTAGACACTGTCGATCCGGTTGAGAGGCTTGGCTACTGTGTGGATCTGCTGCAGCTCCTCACCAGCCCCAATCTGCGGCCCGCCTCGGAGGCCGACGAGCTCGCGCAGAACCCCAAAACGGCTGCCTCGGCCATTGTCAGAGCCACGGTATGGGCCACGCACGAGAAGGCGCTCATCGGTGTCACGGCGCACCTGCTCTGGATCATCTGCTATCCATCTGGGAGCCGGGGCCACCACCCGCGACTGTCCTCTCTGCAGGCCACGGCGACGGAGTGCGTGCTGCACCTTGCCGCGTACAGCGGGCTCCTGTACGGCATGGTGATTGACGCGGTGCAGTCGCTCTTCAAAGGCAATCTGCACGAGGCGGCTGCGTCGCCGTCAGCTCCCCGCACCCCTCCCCCTGTCTCGCAGAGCTCCGCGGGAGGGAGTGGGACAGCTCCTGTGGGTGCGGCCTTGGCGGAGCTGTCCGGCTTGCTCCCACTCATTGCGAACTTGCTGCGCTACACCACGCACGCCCAGGCCAACAGCGGCAGCATCAGGCGATGGCTCCGCTGGCTGGCAGACAGCCTTCTGCCGCAGGCCTTTGAGGCGCCGCGGCTCACCAACGGCCGTAGGAGCAGCGCGGCGTGGGGCCGGCGTCTCCGCAAGGAGCTGCAACAGGCGGAGGCGGAGAGCAAGGCCAGCTCGGTCGGACGAACCCCTAGCAAGGGCCGCAACGGCGCCGCTGCCGGCAACGAGAGGCTGGAGGCGCCTGTCCTCGCAAGGGACCTGACGCGTGGCGAGGTCACCTCCCTCTCCCCGTACTTCACCTTTGCGGTGAAACTGGTGACAGAGACGCAGTGGCGTGACGGCGCCGAGCCCTTTCTCGCGAAGATCGCATTGCTCGCCTACCACGTTGTCCTCACGAACGCGCGGCGGTGCAACTTGTGCTTTGGCCAAGCCTCCACCTGCTATGACGTAGTGGCCCCGCTGCTGCTGCCTGTTGGCGGCGTCATCCCCGGAGACACAGCCGTGCCAGCCTCGAGCCCGCGTAGGCGGCAGCGAAGAGAAGCAGAGGAGGGTTCGGCGAGGCGTGGACGGCGGGACTCCACCGGCAGCGCCGATGGCAGCAGAAGCCCTGCATCCACCAGCAAAGCAAAGCGCGGCCGTGCTGACATGAAGGAGGGAGAGGGGGAGGAGGAGAGCAGTGGAACGGAAGATGGCAGCGAAGACGAGGAGGACTATCAACTCTTCATCCCGAGCCCGAGCCACTCGCCCGTGTTCTACGAGGCTTACTCGCCAGACGCGTCTGAGACTACTTTCATTGGTGATCGCAGTCCTTCCTCATCATGCCTCTCCTCGCCCTCCGGCTCTCCCACGCGCCGCCTGGAGGTCGACGACGTGAGCGGCGGCCACGCAAGTGGCTCCACGACTGCGGCCAGCGAGGGCGGCAGTGGCGGCTCCCCACAAACCACACTCACACGCTCGTGGCGACACTCTCTCAAGATGCTGATCAGCTCCATCAGCGGAGCCGAAGAAGCCGAACTGAGGAGCGAGCCCG
>JASAOB010002587.1:0-26854 GCA_030849825.1 Herpetomonas tarakana | reverse complement strand
TCTCGCCAACCCATTCGCTGCCGGCCTGCAAGCTCACCAACAGCAGCAGCAGCACCAGCAGCACCAGCAGCAGGAGGACGGTGAGAGCTATGAGATCCGTAGTGAGGAGTACTTCAACCAACAGCACGTTCCCGCACCGCAGGGGCCACACGTAGCATCATCGTCGTCACCACCACAGGCGGCCCAGCCAGCACCGCCACCTTCCCCACCAGGTCACCCGCACCCGCACCAGTACCAGTACCAGCAACAGTATCCCGAACAGCGGCAGGCACCCACACCCCCTCAGCAAGCTCCTCCTGTTCCCCTGCATCAGCCGCAACATCAACCGCAACAACAACAGCAACAACAAGAGCAACCTGCGCGCTTTGCATTCCCGCCGGTGCCCCCGCCGCTGGACTTCCCCTCCTTCCCTCGCCCCCCACGGACGTAGCACGGCGAGCTCCCTCGCTGCAGTTCCGCCCCGACATGTCTGTTCATTGTTTGTCATTTCACACTTCCTCCCCGTGTTTGTCGTAGACATTCCCCATTGTGATGGCAGTGATATGTGCCGTGTTTGTGTTTGTGTTTGTGTGTGTGTGATTGGTCGGCTTGTTCCTGTGGCCATTGTGCTATTGTCTCTTCTTGCTATGGTTTCCTCCCCTCTCTCGCGCGTTGTTTCTGGGCACACTTGACGGGATTTGCAGAGAATTGTATCGTCCTCTACTTGTGGTCCTCGGCCCCTCTTCCCTCTCACTCCACTTTGGCCCAGGACGACATCAGCAACGGCAAAGCAGAACGCACAGAAGGGTGGACAAGAAGGGAGTGTCAAGGGCGGGTCGGTGAGGCTCAGCAATGTTGCTGCCATGTCGCACCGTTCATCGGTCTGTGTGCGTGCGTGTGTGTTTCCTTCTCCCGTCCCTTTTCCTGCACACACACCGGCATCTTGCCTTGGCTCGTCCGCTTCGCTTCCCCCTCCACTACCCCCTTCTCCTCCTCTCCTCGCAGAAGAAGCACATAAAGAAAACTCATTCGACTTCCTCAGACTTAGCCCTTGTCTAATCTATTTTCTTATTGCCAGCCACCTCCTCAAGTGACGCACACAGGATGCGACGCGCTATCCAACGTGCCTCCTCACGCGCGCTGACGCCGAGCGCCAGGTCCGCTGCTGTCCGTCTCGCTCCTATTGCGGCTGCTGCCCCCATGACTGCTGCAACGCCTTCGCTGCTGGTTGCCCGCCGGTTCAACACGACGGATGATAAGCCAGCCGCGCCAGCGGCGGACATGGACGAGGATGTGATTATCGAGCCAATGCCTGACGCGGCGGGCAAGGCGACGGCTGAGGGTGGCGAGAGCGCCAGCACCGCCTCCGGTGCCGCGGCGTCGTCCTCCGTGGACACGGAGAAGACCGTTGGAGAAAGCGAGGAGATGGGGTTCAAGACGGAGACGCGCCAGCTGCTCGACATTGTCGCCTGCAGCCTCTACTCTGACAAGGAGGTCTTCATCCGCGAGCTCGTCTCCAACGCCAGCGACGCGCTGGAGAAGCGCCACCTGCTCGAGCTCAGCAACCCCGAGTACGCCCGCGAGAGCGACGACGAGGCGCCGCTCATCGCACTCACGTGCAACCAGAGCAAGAGCCGCTTCGTCATTCGCGATACCGGTGTCGGCATGACGAAGGAGGAGCTCGCGGAGAATCTGGGCACCATCGCCGGCTCAGGCAGCAAGGCGTTTGTTCGCGAGCTGCAGAACAGCGGCCAGTCGGCGGCGGAGAAGATCATTGGCCAGTTTGGCGTCGGCTTCTACGCGTGCTTCATGGTCGCCAAGCACGTCCGCGTGTACAGCCGCAGCGCGAAGAAGGGATCCAAGGGGTACCTGTGGGAGTCCGACGGCACGGGCACGTTCCGGATTGCGGAGTGCGAGGGGGTCGAGAAGGGCACGAAGATTGTGCTCGATGTGAAGGACACGGAGCTATCGTTCTGCACCCCGCAGGTGGTGGAGCGGGTGCTCAAGAAGTACAGCAACTTTGTGTCCTACGAGATCACGTTGAACGGGGGCAAGGTGAACACCGTCGAGGCGCTCTGGATGAAGGACAAGAATGAGGTGACGAACGAGGAGCACATCGACTTCTACAAGTTCATCTCCGGCAGCTACGACAGCCCCATGTACCGCCTGCACTACTCCATTGACGCCCCCATGAGCGTGCGTGCGTTGCTTTACGTGCCGCAGTCGCACACAGAGAAGTACGGCGGTGGCCGTATGGAGAGCGGTGTCAACCTGTACTCCCGCCGCGTGCTGATTCAATCCAAGGCCAAGGGCATCCTGCCCGACTGGCTCCGCTTTATCAAGGGTGCCGTGGATAGCGAGTCCATCCCGCTGAACGTGTCGCGCGAGCACACGCAGGACGGAGGCATGATGCGCCGGCTGAGCACCATTCTCACGAAACGCATCATCCGCTGGTTCGAGGAGGAGAGCAAGCGGGACAAGAGCAAGTACGAGCGCTTCATCAAGGAGTACTCGCCATTTCTGAAGGAGGGCGTCTGCACCGACCAGGTGCACAAGATGGACCTCGCCAAGCTGCTCCGCTTTGAGACGACCAAGACGGACATCGACTACCCGTACGTCAGCCTCGACGAGTACCGCGACCGCATGCAGGCGAACCAGACGAACATCTACTACCTGAACGCGCCGTCCAAGGAGATGGCGCTAGAGTCGCCGTACTACGAGCAGTACAAGGAGCACGGACTGGAGGTGCTCGTCTGCACGGAGCCCATCGACGACTTTGTCATGCAGCACCTGGACACGTACGCAAAGCACAAGCTGCAGAACATTGAGATGTACGACGCGAACATGGACGGCTACGTGCAGCACAAGAAGAAGATGCTAGGCGACAAGTCCGAGGAGGACGTCAGCGTCAGGAAGCAGCTCAACGAGACGCAGGTGAAGGCGCTCTCCGACTTCATCGCAAAACGACTGGTGGGGCGTGTTGGCGTGGTGAAGGCCACGACCCGCCTGCGTGACAGCCCCGCCGTCCTGGCCGATCACGAGTCCGCGCAAATGCGCAAGATCTACCGCATGACGGGCCAGGTCACCGGACCACCGCCCAAGTACAACCTGCAGATCAACCCCCAGCACCCCCTCATCCGCAAGCTCTACGTCCTCTCCCAGTCCGAGCAGAATGAGCAGGTGGAGACGGCCGGGCTGCTTGCCGAGCAGGTATTTGACAACGCCATTATCGCCGCTGGTCTGCTGGAGGACCCCCGCAGCATTGTGTCCCGCTTGAACACCATCATGTCTCGCATGGTGGACTCTGTGCCGGAGCCAACTGCCGACAAGTGAGCACCGATGACGACGCTGCCCCTAATACTCCCCCCCCTCTTCAGATGCTAGCGAGCGAGCGAGGGAGGGAGGGAGAAGGAAGTCGCTTGTGCGGCATGTGTATGTGTGTGTATGGGGGGGGGGGGGGGGGGGGGAGAGACGGGGGCTTCCANTACGCTCTCCCTCGTTCCTCCCTTCCCCCTTCTGCTCTCGAGGCACTCGCTTCCTCCTCACAGAACACCATTGGTGCCGCCAAGTTCCTTTCTGCCCCTCGCCGAAGCAGAGCCCCCACCTCCCCCTTCTGTTTCTCTCCTCCCTTTCTTTTCCCCTTCCACCCGCTCACCAAAGGGGGCAGTCCTACAGTCGCTCCTGCTTGCTTGCTGTTGTGCGCGGGGGGGGGGGGGGGGGGGGGGGGCGCCGGCCAGAGACGGAGGCTTCTCCCTTCTCCTTTCTCCTTCTCTCTCGTCTACCACAGCTGCATCAACAACAGCAAAGACATTCCTCTTCGTTTATTCTCACAGTTTACACTCTGTTCCCCCTAACCTTTCACTTTAACTATGATTCATATTACCTATGACCTATTTTCCCCCCTCCCTCCACCCCCCCCCCCCTTATTATTCTATGGTGCGATGACTATCCCGCTCTCTCAGCACAATGACCTCTCTTCACCTGTCTCGTAGGCCTAGCAGGGGAAGCAGAAAAGAAGTAAGCCAGCTATCGTAACAGCAGTAACAGCAATAATAGCAACCTCCCCCACAGGAAGAAAGGAAGGAAGGCGGACGCGTACACGTACACGTACTCCCCTTCGGACGGAGAGCACTCTGTGGTAAGGTGAGGAGCAGGCGTATGAACCGCCCTGCCAAGACCCGCAGGTCACGGCAGGACCTCTGCCCCTCTCCCCCCCCCCCCGCCCGCCCGCCCACCGGCTGGTAAGACGGTGCGGTGCCAGTTCTCACCTACAAGAATCGCATCTTGGGACTGTCGGAAATGGGCGGAGGGGGCAACCGCGCCAGACAAGAGCCACTGCCTGTCCATCTCATCCATTGCAGCCCCCCCCCCCCCCCCTTCATCATCTTCTTCTTCTCCTTTGACCTGTCGTGCACATGTAGGTTCATACCCTTCTCACACGCGGAGTGTTGCTGCACTGTATTCCCTCCCTCTCTTCATTCTCCTCCTCTTTCCCTTCACATCCTGTCCTCCACGAGCGAATGGGCGGCCACTCCAAGAAGAGCGGCCGCGGCGGGGGCGGGGGCTCGAGCAGTCGACGACAGCAGCAGAGCCAGCCCAAGAAGTTGAAGAAGGACCCTGGCGTGCCGGATTTAAAGGAGGTGAGCCGCAAACTGGCCGCCACGGCGCAGCGCAAGTCGCACAGCGTGATGAGCCTTCGCGTGGGGCAGCGAGAGGGCGAGGACGACAGCGGCCACTCGTCCTCTGCTGTTGTCGGAGGGCGGAGCATCTTCCCTGCCGGACTCTCGGCCGGTGGTCGCGCCGCGGCCCTTCGCGGCTCTGGCGCAGCGGAGAGAATGGGTCAAGTCGTTGCACGCAAGCTCGCCCAGCAGCAACAGCAGCAAGGAGGCGTGCGAAATCCGTTTGAGCAGCTCGTCGTCCCTGAGGTGTCAGAGGAAGAGCGTCTCGCGAACCAGAGGCGCGAGATGGCCGCTCTCGCGCTGCGCACCTCTGAGAAGGTGCACGACTACGAGGCCCCCCTCCAGCTCTACCGCGACGGCGGCGATGGCGACGACAATGGCGATGAGAATGACGCGCTACTGGAGGAGGTGGACCGTCGTGGCACCGACAAGTCCCTACGACGGTTCTTCAAGGAGTTTAACCGCGTCGTCGAGAGCTGCGATGTCCTGCTGCAGGTGCTGGACGCGCGCGACCCCCTCGGCTGCCGCCTGACGAAGCTGGAGCGGAGCATTCGCTCCTCCTACGGCGACGAGAACAAGAAGATTGTTGTCGTGCTGAACAAGGTGGACATGCTGCCCTCGAAAGAGGTGGTGGACGCGTGGATTCACTACTTTGAAAGCCGTGAGAAGCTCACCTGTGTACCCTTTGCGGCGACGGCAAAGGGCAGCGCTGGGCAATCCTACGTGCACAACATGTTCCGCAAGCTTCGCGCGATCGCCCGCGGCGACAACCAGGACGGCAGCGGCGACCGCAAGGCCATCGTCGTGGGTGTCATTGGCTACCCCAATGTGGGCAAGAGCTCCATCATCAACGCGCTCAAGCGCAAGAATGTCGTTGGTGTGGGCAACATGCCCGGCTTCACGACGGGGAACACAGAGGTGGAGCTGCGCTCCGACATTCGTGTGATGGACTGCCCCGGTGTGGTGATGCCTGGGGAAGACAACGGCGACGTCGTCCTGCGCGGCGCGGTCCGCGTGAGCGACCTCGCCAATCCCTTCACTCCCGTGCTGCGTCTCCTGCAGCGCTGCACAGCGATAACCGATGTCAACCTCGACGACGACGACGACGGCGATGAGGATAGCAACGGGGAGGAGGAGAGTGGCAAAGGGAGCCACCGCCTCGCCAACAGCGGCGACACTGGGACGTATCGAGGCGCTGCCGGTCTTCGCATTCACCCACTCGCACAGTTCTACGGCATCGGCTCCCTCCCCTCCGACAGCGATGTGATGGAGTTCATTAGGCTTGTGGGCTTGCGCCGCGGCCGCCTCACGAAGGGCGGCCAGGTGGATGAGGAGGGCACAGCAAGAATGATTCTAGATGACTGGAACTCGGGTCGTATCGCGTACTACACCTACCCGCCCGAAGAGGATGACTTCTTTGCTGGGAATGACTTCCGCGCCACCCGACGCGGCGACGGCGACGGCGACGCGAACGAGGAGGAAGCCGAGGACGGCGTCGCCGCCCGTGTGGGTGGGAGTGCCCACTTTGTCTCCTCATTGTCGCGTGGCATTACAATGGACGGCTTGCCGACGTTCCACCTCACCATGAGCAAGATTTCCGCGGGCAAGGGGAGCCGGAAGAAGTGGAGCAAGCAGTACCAGGAGCAGGGGTACGAGGGCGGCAACGACGACGACGACGATGATGAGGTGCTCTAAGGTACCCCCCTCCTCCACGAACGTGATAAACACCGGAGCAGCAGCCGCGTGAGTGCTCTTTTCCTGTTCCTTCATATAACCGTTTAACACCCTCCACCCATTACAGACAAGACGTGCCGCTCCCTCGGGACGCGTCTCATAGCGCGGAGAGGAGGAGGAAGAGGGGAATGATGATGAAGAGTTGCCCAGAGGGGGGGGGGGGAGGGGGAAGTACAGAGAAGAAGAGGGTGTGCGTCCCGTCTCCCCAAGCGAGTCAGCCACGTTCTACAGTGTGGCTTCCCATATGGGGACTAGAGATCCTTCTCTCTCTCTCTTTTTCTCCCTTAAGGAAACGCACAAGTGCGACAACGACCATCGCAGCAGCAGCATCGCTTCGTTGTCCTTCTTCCTTCTTCTTTTTTTTTCCCCCTTCCCTCCCGCCCCCTGCTTCATGTTTCATGATGCTCCGATGGAGGCGGTCGAGGCCGCTTCCGTGAAGGTCCACCGCAGGCCGAAAGGCTTGAGTGGAGGCACCAAGAATGTCGGCGAGGACCTGGCCGCCACATACCAACTCGACAAGGTGGTCACCTTCATCCTGACCTACAGGCAGCGAAGCAGCCCCAGCCCCACAGAGGGCGAGGAAGCAGTCCCGGGTGCCGCTGTCGAGCAAGAACCCACGAGAGGGAAGCCCATGCTCAAGGTGGCGCTGCAGTTTCCGGACAACATGCTCGATGACGTCACCAACATCGTGCACGAGCTCGAGGCCCGCCTGCACGCCGATGCACGCTATCCCGCCTATCAGGAAGCGCTGGCGCGGTGGCATCAGGAGGAGGGGAAGAGAGCGGCGGCGGCGGCACGGCCCTCCCGCGGTGGCGGCGCGCTCTTGTCATCGGCATCGCCCGCGGCATCGGCGATGGCGAACCCCAACGCTCCCACTGACAACACCCGCCTCTTTGTGCTGGCTGACAGCACTTTTGGGAGCTGCTGCCCCGACGAGGTCACCGCCCTGCACTACGACAGCGACTGCATCGTTCATTTTGGCGAGGCCTGCATGAGCAAGTCGACGCGCCTGCCCGTCCTCTACATTCACCCACCTGTACACTTCAACGTTGTGGCCGCTGCGGAGGGGACTACGGCGACGGCTACGGCCGGGCCCAGTGCGGGGGAGGTGAACCTCTTGATTGCTGCGCTGGCGCGGTTCCGTGCGTCTATCGAGCGCCGACGGGACGACTGGAGTAGGAAGCAGACCCCAGGGGACAGCTCATCTTCTTCTCCTTTGCGTGCAGCGGTGATCTGCCCACGCCTCGTAGTGGTGGGTACGCCTTCCTCCGCGGAGCTCTTCCGCCTAGCCGAAAAGGCGTTGCGCGAAGAGGAGGAGGCGGGAGGGAACGGCGGCAGCGAGAATGCCGACGGCAGGGGTGCCATTCCTGTCGATTGGTGCAGCTTTGACGAGCGAGACGACTTCGGCGTCAGTGCTGCCCTCGCGCCATCCTCGCCATCGCGGCCAAGCGGTGCCGGCAACAACCCCAGCAACGGCAACGGGGGAGTGCGGGGGGAGGAGAGCTCTGAAGACGACAGCCAGTGGGTTGTGAATGGGGCCCGCTTTCCTCGGCTGACAGATGCTGCGCTAGGCGGCGCCGGCCAGGAGGAAGGCGGCGGCTGTGCTGCGGGGGTGGAGGTGCAGCACTTCCTCTTTGTCGGCCCTTCTGCCGCTTCCCACCCCATCCACCTGCATGGCATCCACCAGTACAACAGCTTTCACTACCCTGCCCACGCCCGCGACTACTTTGACGAAGACAACAGCGACGAGAGCCGTGATGCGGCGGGACGGAGCATCTGCGCACCCGCCCTGTTCGTCATGGACCAGCATTTTGCCACAGACACTGGAAGTGGCAGCCCAGAAGGGGAACGTCGGCGGCGGCTGAGCGAGACGGCGACGAGGGAGGTGGCCCACGCGTTTCTTTCCAACGTGTTTGCCCAAGGCAAGGGCGGACTTGCTGCGGAGGGGGCCGCGGCCCAGTCGGCGCACGCCCTGAGGACGATCCACCGCCGGCTGAGCCAGCGCTCCCTCAACATGGAGACAGTCCGCGCCAGTAGCGCGGTTGGCATTCTCGTCGCCTCTCTTGCCATCGAGGGGTACTACGAGTGCACGATGCTGCTGCACCAGCTGCTGCGCGCGTACGGCAAGCGCTCGTACATCCTCTACGTGGGCCACTTGAACGAGTTTAAGCTGGCCAACTTTGCGGACACGGTGGACTGCTTTGTCGTGGTGGCGTGCCCCAACGCGCGGCACTGCCACTTCCCAGAGAAATCGGACAACTACATGAAACGTGTCGTCTCGCCTGCCGAGGTCCTCCTCGCGCTGACCGCCGACTCGAGCACTGTCGTGGGAGGCTCTGACGACGGCAATGCGGAAGCCACCGGAGACGACAGCAGCAAGAAGGGCAGTGACACGAGCGGGGCTCGGCTGTATGGCATGCCCGGCCTGTACAACACAGAGTTCGCGTGCATTCTTCCTCCTCTGCGGGCCGCCCTCGCGGAGCGCAAGAAGGCCGTGACGGAGGGCGTGGGCGAGGGCGACGGCAGGATGCAGGAGCGATGGCGGGAGAGCGCCTCCCTCGTTCGCGTCGTGCCCGTTGGTGGTGGGGTCGTGGCTGCGACGGGCAACACCGTTCAGGGCTCTCTGGCGCGGCTGCACGAGCGAGAGTACGTCGGCCTGGACCCGCAGATTGGCCAGACAGCGGTGCAGGAGAGCGTCTTGCAAGGCAAGCACGGCATCGCCAGGGGCTACGCGACCGAGCGCGAGGCACAGAAGAAGGACACAGCGTAAGAAGGGCAGCACGCCGGAGAAGCCCCCACACACACACACACATATACACACGCCGCTGCCGACTGTCAGCTCTCTCTTTTATCCCACCGGCGTGCCACTCCGTAAGAAACGTGGTGGTGGTGGATCTCTTGTTTCTCTATTCGGATAAGCTACAGCAGCGAGAGAGTGCAACTACAGCAGCAACGAGAGAGAGAGAGAGAGTCAACAGGCATCCGCGACGCCTCGTCGTCCTGCCTAAGTGTGCTCACTGCATGCACACGCACTCGTGCGTCCTTCACCATACATTCACGCATTGCCCACAACCTCCCTCCATCTCCTTTCCTCTCCCTCATAGGATACTGTACAGATTTGCCGAGATAGATCTGTATTACAGAAGGAGCCTTCTCCTTTTCCGTAGTCGCCGCTGTGCCGACATGCACGCCCCACGCACCTCGTCCCCGTCAACGGCAACCACGGTCGGGGCTAGCTCGAGACTGAGCCGGTCGCCCTCCACGGACTACGCCAACGCGTTGCAGTACTCTCAATACTTCCAGACCACCACAACCATCTCTGGCCCTGGCAACAGCTTCCCCTTTGCCCCCCGCAGCCGCAATGACAGCGGCGCGAACCCGCTCAGCCCATCGGCCTTCCTATCTCCGTCAATGCTGCGCAGCATCGGCTCCGTGTCCCACTCGGCTGGCCAGGGCAGCAGCGCGCTGAACAGCTCTCTCCCCTTGCCCGACTTCGGCCTGCACGGTGCTGGCAGCCACCGCCCCAGCGACTCTCTGCGCAGCAACTCTCTGCAGCGGTATGGGGCCCCCTACTATCCCCAGCAACTACCGCAGGAGCTCACGCGACGGCAGCATAGACACCGCGGGAGCTTGTGGCAGCAGCAGCAGCAGCAGCAGCAGTCACCACCACCACCGCCGGGGCGGGCCGCTATGGTCACCTTTGCGTCCCCCACACCTGAGTCTCTCACTCCCACCCGCGCACCCAGCGGCGGCCGCGACGGCGGCGGCAGCACCAGCGACGTGGAGACCTCTGCGGAGCCATCCGTCTTCACGGTCGGCTCGACCACAGCGCCGGACGAGGTCCCCACGCGCTCCTCCTTGTCCGCCGAGTCGGCAACCGCAACCGGACCGTCTCGATGGCGGCGGCACCAGAGCGGGCAGCGTGTGCCGGTCCTCACCAGCAGCGAGGAGGAAGGGATCCGGGACCGACCAACCGGGCAACTGTGCCCTGCGATACCACCAGAAACCATCTGCGCACACTGTCGGCGAAGGAAAGGGACGGTGGTGGGCACAGGGGACGAGGCCACGATTAGACAGGGCGAGATACCCCCCACCACCTCCCCCACGAATCCCACAGCGGTGGCTGCTGCCGCGTGCGCTGCGGACCCGCAGCACTGCGAGGAGCTCTTCGCCTGCTCCTGCGAGACGGTGTGGTACTGCGGCACCGCCTGCCAGCGCGCCGACTGGCCGTTGCACAAGGGGACTTGCGACCGCGGCATGTCCTCTGCCCGCTCCGCACTCTGTGGCCGTGGGGGCGGACTCGGCATTGCATCCGCGTGCGCGTGCTGCGGCCGCTGCTCCCGCGACCTCCTCAGCTGCCCCTGCGGCGAGGCGTTCTACTGCGACTCGCTCTGCCAGAGGAGGGATTGGTCCTGTCGTCACATGTTCTTCTGCCGGCTTGTTTCCCGTCAGGCCTTGCTGCAGCACATTCTCGGCCTCGACGTGAAACAGGGCGGTGCGCTCCTGCAGCAGGAGCAGCCGCAACGGCGTCCCTGCGTCCGCGATGCCGAGACGCAGACGATGCCAGAAATCATCAGTGCCCCTGGGATCGAGCTGCACACCTCCGCGCTGCCAGATGCTCCGGTGGGCTGTACCACCTCTGCGGAGCTGCAACTCTCCTCGGCCAACGACACCAGCGGTGGCGACTCGTCGAACAGAGAAACGGCGTTGGGCTACCACACAACCTTGCACCGCGACGGCCCTGGCCGTGCAGCCCGCCAGAGCGGGACTGGACCGACTTCACCAACGAGCACGACCGCAGCAACGGAGCGGAGCGGGGGGCGTGGTGCCCGTGCCTCGGCCTCCATGTACGCGTACGGCGCCAGCTACCGCGATGCTGCTACGGGCAGCATGGCCCACTACAGCGGTAATGACATGTCGACCAGCGCCTCTGCGGGCGATGTCTACCGCGACCCGATGTACTCATCGCGTCCAGCACGCTCGCATCGCCAGGACAGCCCGGGGGGCAGCGGAGGCGGCATCCACAGTTCGCGACCGCAAACCACTGCAACAAGTACAGGAGCGTCGTCCTCGCCCATCGGTGTCGGTGGGGGTGGTGGCCATCGACACGGTTCTTCTACCAAGCGGCGCAGCTCACGCTACAACCAGAGCATCCGCAGCCTGCGGGAGAGCGAGTATGCATCGTACTTTAGCCCGCTTTCGCGCCAGAACAGCCACAAGGCCCATTCTGCGCACATGGTGCCTGAGGACGGCACCGATGGCGATAACAGCGAGGCGAGCAACAACATTCACACCGCAAACAAGAGCAATCACAGCATTCACAACGACACCAGCGGCGGACGCGCGCGCAGCCCGGAGGTGGCCCACCGCGGCAATACCAGTAGCAGCAGTGGCGGCGGTTTTCCTTCTCCACAGCAGCTGCCCGGCCTCACCGCCTTCTACTTCGCGACTCGCAAGGTGCATCTGGAGGAGGAGGCGTGCAGGCGGGCCGAACTCTACCGCCAGTTCATCCTGAAGCGCGTTGACATCGCCATGGCCGCGCTGAGAAAGGAGGAGGCGGAGCGCCGCATGGCCATCGTCACGGATGAGGTGATGGAGTGCCTTAAGGAGATCCACCCAGCGGCCAAGGTGTGGAAGGAACGGCTGTTTAGCTACTACTACAAGTAGCAGCTGCCAGCAGCAGTGGTACCACACTCTCTCCCACTATCCATCTCTCTCTCTCTCTCGTGGCTTCTTGTCGACAGTCCCCCCAAACAAGGAAAAGAAAGTAGTGCACATGCCTGAGCACACGACGCGCCACACCGACTCTACCCCACGTGACCCAACAACACCCACAGCAGAGGTACGCGCAAAAAGCCAAGTTGAGCGCCACGATCTCCCCCCCTCCCTCCCCCTCCCCTTCTTCTTTCCTCCGTTCATATGACAACAGCAGTGCGCAGCGCACGACTATTATACTTCCTTTCACTATCCCCCTCCCCTCTGTCTTCCATTTACTGCCTTGACCGTAGTGCTGAGGAGGGAGGCAAGAATAGCCACAGCAAGAACAAGAAAGGACACGTGCGCCATCTCTCTCTTGTTGGGGGCGTTGCGGATTTATGATTTCCGACTATTGGTTGCTGTCGGACCTTGACGGGACCCTCATCTCGACCCCGCACAAGGCACAGGGGCAGTACCTTCCCCTCACCCGCAGCCCTTGCTACGCCCCGATCAGACGATGGCTGCTCAATGGTGGCAACGTCTGCATCGTGACGACGGCCGACCAGCGTGTCATTGACCAGGTCTACCAGCCGCTGCGCGAGTGCCTGGCGGAGAGCGAGGAGCGCTGCCAAGAGTACCTCGCTCGGCTGGCCCGCTCTGACTCGGCAACACCGGGGAAGAAGACGAAGCGACCCATGGCGGGCAAACTCCTGCTGAGTTTGTACACCGGCGCCGTCCTGTACCTCTGCACGGCGAAGTCTGTGTACCTGTTGCCCGGCTACTCTAAGGCGATGCACTGCGCAACGCGGGAGGCCGTGGCCCTCACGCGCGCCTTCAACGTGGAGCTGCCGACCGCGCCGCTCTACACGGACGAGAGCAGCACCACAGAGCACTCCCTGGCGGCAGGGAAGGATGAGAAGGCGGCAGCGCTGGTGGCGTGTGTAAGGGGCACCTGCATCAACCGGACGACGAGCGACTGGCTCCAGACCCGCGTCAAGGGGCTGTACACGCGATACTTGAAGGACATCCTGCTTGGCGAGCCGGTGGTGGTCGAGGCGCTGCAGCACATGTCGACGCGCTACAAGCGCATGTGGCGCGCGATCCTGACGTTCCTCGAGAACATGTTTCTCTTTCACAAGCAGCACAGCTGGGCGGTGAAGCTGCCGCCCATGGGCAACGACTTCTCCATCTTGTCCAGCGGGGCGGCACAGAGCGCGGAGTCAAAGATGTGGAAGGCGGCGTACTTCAGCCAGTGCGAGGGGCTGCTCGCGGCCCTGGGCATCCTGCGTGTGGAGTACGTCGAGGAGGAGGTGTTCTTCAGCGACGGCGACAACAACTGCAGTGTGGGTGTCGACAGCACGGCTACCAAGAAGCGACGGAGCCGCAGCCAGCGCAGCACCGAGGCGGCGGAGCGGCGGCGCAAGGCGGCTGAGGCAGACCGCAAAGTGGTCGTTGACCATGCCGTGACCGTCCTCCTCAGCAGGGCATCGCCCAAGAGTCCAGAGGCAGAAGTGCGACCTGTGGTGGAGAACTTTGCGAACTACATGACCAACCTGCTTGGCACCGACCCGCGGGACCTGAAGAAGCGGCTGGGCCACGCCCCCACCACGTACGACGACGTCGCACAGGTGATTCTGCTCGGCCTGCCCTTCTCCCTCTACTCGCGTTACTTCGCCAAGTCGGTGCCGGACTTCGTCCGCGGCGGGGTGCAGGCGGTGCCACAGCCGAACAGCGTCGTCTTCTCCAAGACTGGGGTGAGCAAGTCGACAACGCTGCGCTATCTGCTGGGTAAGGGGCGGGTGGTGGACGATACCGCCGCCGCCGCCGCCGATGGTGACGCGGGCGAGCGGAAAGCCGGCACAGCGCGTGATCTGGATACCGCCTTCGCCGCGTGCGTCGCCGCCAACCGCGCCATCTCCCTCGGCGACAACCCCCACACGACCGACTACGAGCTCACCGTATTTGACGATGTCGTGTTCCTCTCAGTGGAGAAGCAATCCCAGCGGGATGAGCGGCACCACCGCATCCAGCGCCGGTTGCAGCGAGCGAAGGAGGTCGAGGACAGAGGCGAGCGTCCAACGCTGCCCGACGGCTCCCCTGCCCCGTCCTATGCCGAGCTCGTCGCCGCGCAGAAGCACAGTGGCCCCATGATGGACGAGCGCCTGCTGCCCAACGTGATGTACGTAGGTGGCGAAGAGGAGGGCGTCGCGGTGCTTCTGTCGACGCTTATGGATCGTCTGAAGGTGCCACCACTCGCCTCATCAGGTGGGCATGTGGGCAGCGGGGAGAGCGGGATCGGTGTGGCAGAGTTCCAGCGAACATTGGTCGCAGCGCAGAGTTCGGCTCGGCGCACGGTGCAGGCCTCTCGCTTCTCCAAACTATGACTCCACCCGGACACCTTCCTGTGCTCTCTTCTCTTCTTACTCGCTTGTCATCGACTTGCATGTGCCGCAGGGGAAGGTGTGGAGTGGGAGGAGGGAAGGAGGGGAGTCTCTCTGTCAAGCAAATTCTGCTCTATCCTTTGTATTTGTGCTGCAGACGCTCGACAATACCACGCCGACGGACCCCCGCAACCCACTGGATCAACTATATCTCGATCTTCTTCATTTAGCCTTCCCCACCTCCCCTCCCCCTCCCAACACACGTACTCATACACATGCACAATACCTGTCTCGCACCCACCCACCTCCTTTCATATTGCCCGTACCATTTTGCGCGTGTGGTGCAACCGCAACACGGAACAAGAAGAGAAGAAGGGGGCATCTGGTGGGGGACTCGTTACGTGCTGACACGGCCCGGAGGAGTTGGAAGGCATTGTATGAGAGCGAGTGAGCGAGTGAAAGGAGGCACACACTGGTGCGATGTGCACTGCCAATCCACCCCCACCCCCCTCCCCTCCTTCCTTTCCTATTGCTGTTGTTACGGCTTGGCACCCTAGTTTACATCGTCCCCGTTTCGTGTTCCTTCTCTCCTTCCTTCCCTATATCTGTGCGCTTCTGTACTCGCTCTTTCAAGGAATCACCCCCTCCCCTACCCCTTCCCCCCCCCCCCCAGTACACATCATTGTGAAGCACAACATGGCCGAATACCCCACCGAAGAGAACATGTACCCGACCGAGGACGTCCCTGAGTACCCGACCGAGGACGTCCCCGAGTACCCGACTGAGGACCCGCTGCCTGAGACAGCTATCGCCAGCCGCCATGTCGACCCTGTCCCCGAGAATGCTGTGACGGCGCAGCAGGTGCGTGCTGCACGGGAGCACTTGAACGAGCGCAGGGCGGCGCAGCAGGCGCGCGACCGTCAGGTGATGGCCGAGCACGACTTCGACGACGGGCCGCTGCCGTCCCTGCAGGAGCTGCGCGAGGAGCGAGTCCGCCTGACGGAGCAGACGCGCCACCACAAGGACGAGCAGGACTCGCTGACACTCGACATTGAGGGGCAGGAAGGCGCCACCGAGATCTACCAGATTGCCGCGCGCGTGCAGCGCTACGAGCACTTCGCCGCCCGCAGCAAGAGCTACGTCAACGAGCAGCTACCGCAGGAGATCGAGCAGGTTATCGAGGAGGATCAGAAGAACTCGGAGGAGGAGATTGCCGCGTACATCCAGGAGCTGCAGACGAAGCGCGAGAACACGCTGAGGAAGGTGGGTGCCGCGCAGGAGCGCTCCGCCAAGCGCGGCGGCAAGAAGGACGAGGTCGAGGATGCCCCGCAGGACGACGAGGATACAAAGCGCAGCATTGAGCACGCGGAGTCGAACGTGAGCGAGGCCCAGGTGCTTTCCGAGAAGATCAAGAAGTTCCGCACGCTCAAGACGAAGCTCAGCACCGAGATTGTGCACGAGAAGCGCGACAGCAAGAATGTGGAGCAGCAGCTCAACGCACGGATCAAGAACGCCGAGCTGGCCAACGCCCGCGATGCCCGCCAGTGCCGTGAGCTGAACGGCGGCAACGCCGCCCTGACCACCAACGCCCAGCTCCTCATGAGCCAGCTCAATGTGGAGCACTACGGTATCGACAACGCGCCGACGAACGCGCAGATGATCGAGGCGCGCAAGGCGCGCGAGGCCACGCCGGAGCCGACACCGGTCAACGAGGAGAGCGAGCGCCGCTCCCGCCGGTCCCGCGCCAATGGCGACAACGTCAGCGTGTCCTCGCGCCAGTCGCGTCCGCCGCTGGTGGCCTCGAAGCCCACGGCCAGCCAGAAGAACCGCGACGAGGCCATGCGGCAGCAGCGCGACGAGCAGCGCCGATCGAGCGAGGTGGCGAGCCACAGCAGCTCGCGCCGGCAATCCTTGTCAAAGCCGCCTCTCGTCGCGTCCAAGCCCACCGCCAACCAGATGCAGCGCGAGCAGGAGCGCGAGGAGCAGTCCGCCAGCCGCACCCGCACCCGCCAAGCCGTTGTTGCGTAAAGCATGTGTATCAAGTGAGGCGGAACTGCGGGGAAACACAAGGTGCGAGAGTGGGTAATGAGTGGATGGGATGAACGCTCATCTCCTCCCCTCCTCCTTTGCTGTTACTCCTGCTACTGCTTCTTTGGCTGCACTTCGGCTCAGCTCACCTGTTCCCCTCCTCGTCCTTCTTGTTTCTCTGGGTAGACTTTGTTCTTTACTTTCAACTGTACGTTAAGGTGGTGGATGAGCTGCCCCACCCTCTCTCCCTGTCTCGCACACCCACCCCCACCCCCCATGCGCGTACACGCACACATATCTGTGTCGTGCATGGTCTCTCTCTCCATATATATATACCGCAGCCTTGCCTATTACCTGTATCGTCAACACTTGACAACCAAGCGCCGCGGAGACAAGAAAAAAAAAAGAAAAGTGACAGCAAACCTATCCATCACGACCGAAGCAGCAACTTTGCACAGTCGACATGGAGCACTGTGCTTCCTGACCTGATTAAGCGAGAGAGAGAGAAAGAGGAGGAAGAAAGGAAAGAGTTGCATAAGAGGTGGGTGAATGGGAGGGGCGAGGGAGGGGGGGGGGGCAGGAGCCACGCGAACACAGGAAAGAAATGATGATGATGATTACTGTGTTTGCCCCCTCCTTCCCCCCCCCTCCCAGAGAACACTCTCTCACCATCTTTCCCTCTCTCTATATATGTTCTCTTGGGCCTTCGTTCGTACGGCACTCAGTTCTTTGCTTCCTCTCCCTTTGGTCATCCCTGTGTCTCCCTCTCTCGTTCTCGTGTTCTCTCTCTCTACCTTTGACGAAACCAAACCGCATGGCGCGCTGCCACCGCTCACGTGAAAAACCAAAAAAAACCAAAAAGAACGAATCCTTCGTCCCTTCCCTTGTAACGTTTGATTGTTATTCGTTGTGTGTCTCACGATCTGTTTCCTCTCTTCCCTCTGACCAATTGACAGTACCTCCCCCCAAAAGAAAGCTCAATAGCAAACAGAAAGAGGAGGAGCAAGAAGGCGTGGGGAGAAACGACACGGCGACAACGCGTCCTCGCTCTCGCTCTCGGTCGGCCGTCCTTCACACTGTCTTGAGGTGCGAGCCGCGAACGAGGAGAGGGGGTGAACGGGCGAGGGGCAGACAGGGAGCAACGCTGCTCGCTGCGTGGGCGTGTTGTGGATAGTCATTCCAATCAGCACTCCGATGGATGAAGACGCGGAAAAGGCGAAACTGTTGATGGACAGCAGTATGTGCACAAGTGGCTTTCCTTCTCTCCTCTCTCTCTGTATGTCACTTCTTCCTCTTCTTTGCAATTCACTAGGAAGCTGCGCACTCCCCCCCCCTTTCTCACTCCATCTAGAAACGGATCGTTATCGGGGATTTGCGTGTGTGTGTGTGTGTGTGTTTCGCTCTGTTGTATTGGTACTCCACCACTCCCAAACCATCTTCTCTTTTCCCTCTAGAGAGAGCGGGCATGATCAGCGCCGAGGATTTCCTCTCGTGCCTGCGGGATTGGCACGCCAACAGGGCCGCCTTCGCCTTCGTCGAGCAATCCGAGGCGGCGGTGCTGCTCTTGGCGTGCAGCAACATCTCCCCCGATGCGTGGTGCGCGCTACCGCCCAGCGCAGGGGAGGACGTCGAGGGCCACGCCAATTGGCCCAGCTGGGCCACGATAGACACGCACCACCACCGCGGCACTGCAGAGGAATCCTCCGCCCCTTCTTCCTTTCCTTCCTCATCTGTTGCCGCTGACGTGGCGGCGTCGACGGTGCCGCACATCGCGCTTGCTCTTCGGTCTGGCTGCTGCCAGCGGGAGCTGCTTCTCCGGGACGAGGATCGTACCCAACTCCTCACGTACGCGGAGGCTCTCGTCGCGTCGGGTGCTCTCTGGCAGGAGCTGGCGAGTGCCTTGTCGTGCACTCAAACTCACCCCCTTGGACCACCACCCTTTGAGAAGGCCGGGACGGAGAGCCCGTGCCCTGACGCGCTCTCCTTTGCCTCAGCGCACGAGGAGGGCTGCCTGTGGGGCAACATACGGAAGACGACGGCGATGCTGCTATCGCCCGTGAACCCACGCGACGTGACGGACTCGTGGGTGGTGCGGTGGAAGTGCGCGGCGGTGACACTGGCGCTGTCTCACCACGGCGGCAGCACGGATGGTGAGGGGACGGTGCGGAAGGTTCTCCTACCCCGTGGCGCACCGCCCAGCGTGCTGAGGCCGTATGTCAACGACTGCTACGCGGCCTACTTCGCGGAGGAGGAGGAGGAGGCGGCCACCCCTGCTGCTATTCCACGCACCCACGACAAGGACAGCGGCGACGAGCCGAACAGCTCCCCGATGAGCGGAGGGGAGGATGGATCTCTCACGAATAGTGTGTCGCATAGTGCGAGGGAGGGGACGGGGGCGGCGCGGGCGGCTCTCCCGTTGTTGATGTATGACGGCTGTAGCGTGGATGCCCGTATCCTCAACATCTTCTTTGCCCCCCGCGTGCCGCAGCACTCTCGGCTTTGCACCTACAAGCGGCGACGACAGACGGAGAGCGAGGAGCGAGAGGAACAGGAGGAGCCGGTGCTGGCCTCGCTGGAGGATCGGGCACGGTGGTATCTCTGCCTGCTAATGCGCATGCTCGGGATGGAGTTCGCACCCTCGCCGCCACAGCCCAGCGAGGAGGACAGGGAGAGGGCGGAGCACGGCGGGACTCCACCTGGTGAGCCGAAGCTGGAGGACCTGATGGGGTGCCAGCTTCGTTGTGCCTTCTGCGCCGGTCGCCCTCGTCGTTGGGAGGACCGCGCGGTGGAGGCGAGGGACGGCGAGGAGGCAGAGATGGGGCCGCTTCGAGAGGCGGAACCGAGGCCTCTCGTCCAGAAAAACATCGTGACACACCACCTCAGTCTCGAAGCCTCGCAGTGCGAGCACTGTGCCTGCTGCCCATGGAAAGGACTCTTCCTGGATGCGGCTCTGCAGCCGCCACGCGGCAATGCCGCCTCCATCACCACTGGCCGGGACATGAGCTTCACCTTCCGCATCAACACAGGCGCTCCGTCCCGCGAAGACTCCAGCGCGCTCAGCAAGGGAGAGAACGCAACCCAACAGAGGGAAGAAAGGATGGAGGAGGAGGAGGGTGTTTGTGGGGAGAGCGACGGCGGTGGCGTGGAGGGCATGCAGATGAATGTGCCTTCGCTTTCCTCACTGCCTCCTACCCCGACGTCGGAGCCGAACGAGGCCGTGTGGGGGGACGAGAGAAGCGACGGTGATGTGGCGGTGCCTCAAGGGAATCCAGACGAAGAGGATCGCAATGGGCGGCGCGAAAGCGGAGAAGATGGAGGAGAATCCGAGGTTGGCTGTCGCTCTGAGAAGGGAGAGGGGAGAGATAGTAGCCACCCGGTCGTAGCTGAGCCGGACGCCACTGGGGCGACTGAGGTCCCCTCTGGTGCACCGGTTGTCACCCGCGAAACACAGTACAAGATCGCCTTCCACATTGCCATGTCGACAGTGGAGAGACTGATTGTCTGTTGGCGTGCCAGCGAGGACGCTGAGCGGCGCTTTCGAGAGGAGTACCTGCACCACCCGCTACCCCACATCGTCCTGCACGCCGCCCGTCCTCCCCATCTTGGCGCCTACCACGCGGACCAGGAAGCCCCTGCCGCCCCAACCACCTCTACTCCTACTCCTACTACACTCTCCGTGGAGAGTTTTCTGAGCGATTTGCAGAAGAAATGCGGCGCTGGCGACGGGCAACGCCCCGTTCTTTCCCCGTCGTCGCTCTTCTATGGTGTTCGCGCGGACTCTGCCGAGGCTGTAGCACAGATGGCCGCCAACGCGATTGCCTCCCTGGGGAGAGGCAGGGGGGACGAAGGCGACGGCCACACGGGAAGAAGAGAAAAGGGGGAGGACGGAGAGGGGAGCCAGACACACACGCCGCAGGACTTGCTCCGGAGCGGGCGTGCACTCCTTTCGGGGGCAGACGCGGAATCGTTGCAGGCCTTCAAGGAGAAGATGGCGGCTGCGCTGCCGGCGTTTCGAACGCCGCGCACGACACTGTCAGGGCAGAGCGCGGAGGTGGCGGCTGTTACGCCTGCTGCCTTCCCTCTTCTTCCCGCCGCCGTCGTTGCGGAGACTATCTCCTCTCTCTACGAGTCCTTCCTCCCTGACATTACGTGCGCTGTGGTGGACAGTGAGGAGGATGGCGGGGGAACGGTCATCTCCGTCGAACCGAAGCCTAAGGGCCAGCACCAGAAGGACGCCGAGGCCACCGCAAGCGACTCGAAGCTTGCCTCGGCCTTCCTCGAGGAACTCCGCCAGAGAACCGCGTTGGCGGAAGCTGCAGCTGCCAAGGCACCCCTGCCCGCAGCATCCACCCCGGCGGCGCCGCCCAAGCCATCAGCGGCTCACAAGCAGCAGCCGCAGACAGCGGCACCCACTGCGCGGCGTCAGCCCACCAAGGACCCCCATCCAACTCCCCGCCCTCTCCCCTACCAGCAGCAGCGCCAGCAGCACCACCAACAACCGTTTGCTCGTGTTGGGGAAGCCCCGCCCACGACAGCGGCAGGACACCTGTCCACGCCCTACGCGCATCACCAGCAACAGCAGCAACAGCAGTACCAGCGGCGGCAGCAGTATCCCCATGCGCAACAGCCCTTTCAGCTCTCCCCAGAGGCTACACCGTTCTTTCCTGGCGGTGGTGGTGGTCAGGGCAGCGGCGGTCTTCTCGGCTCGATGCAGCAAACGCCACCACCGCCAGCGACCGCGCCGTTCTCGTCAGGCTCCCCGTCAGGCTCCATCTTTGGGGCTCAGGGCGGCACCACCCCATCGTCGTCGTCGTCCTTGCTGTCCGGGCGACCTTCCGCGATGACCCCTTTGCATCCGCAGCAACAGCAGCGCTCGTCCTCTGCCCTACTCCCGGTCCCTCCTGGGTTCCATCCTCCACCATCCCAGCCGCCCAGCCTCTTTGGGCAGCCCACCGCCTCTTCCCTCGTCGGCAACCGCAGCAGCAGCACCGGCGGCCCGCAGCTGGGCGTCACCTCTGTGTTCGGCCCGCCCTCTTCCTCCTCTCGCCCCAGCGACAATCCAAGCCACGGCAGTGGTGGTGGTGCCCGACAGCCACAGAGAGGGAACCGCGGCGGTGGGGGAGGGGTGCTCTCTGATGCCTCGCGCTCACCACAGCAGCAACAGCAGCAGCAGCAGCCGCGTCGCGGTGGGGGCAATGGGTTTGGACGTGGCCGGTTCGACACTGCCCACCGCGGCTTCGGCAGGCGGCGGTGAGCTCCCATTCCTCCTTCCTCTTCACCCCCCTCTCCCCCCCTTCACAAGACGGATCCAGGGCGACAGGGACCAGGAGCTCACTAAGCTTCCCGTCTGTCAGTACGCTGCAGTGTCTTTGACGAGCCCGAAAGAGTGCGCCGATTAGGATCGTTCGCTTGGTGGCAAAAACGCGCTGCAAGGGGATAAATCGTCTCGCTCGTGTGCTGGGATTCCTGTGTGTGTGGCCACGCTTGCCTGTCTCGAAACACCTGCTCCCATTCACCCAGCAGGACACACACACACTGCTCCTCCCCTCCCCTCCCCTCTCCCCTCTCCCCAAGTAGACTCCATCTCCCTCCCTACCCACACCCAGCAACAGTGAGGCAAGCATATAGCCGCCCCGCGAGCTCCCCTTCTGCGTCTGCCTTCCCAAAAAGTGCCCGTGAAGAAAAAGGGGTATTGTGTTCTGCGATCTGCCAGCCAACTCGACAGGCAGGTGGGGAGAGAGGCTGAGGGAAGAACGGACACACAAACATGAGCTCGGCTTCTCGGGATCAGGCGCTGGTCCTTCTGACGGAGGACCTGCAGAAGGAGGTGGACAGGGTGCAGCATCTGCGCAAGGTGCTGCACGATGCCTACATTGTGGAAAGCGAGGAGAAAGCCGGCAAGAGCGCCGCTGCGCCGCCGCCCGCCGTGGACGTGCACCGCACACTGGATGCTCCGACTCTGGCCCTGCTCAAGGCGCCGAACTACCCCTTCCTCCTCTGTGAGGGTGCGCCGCCGTCGTACGTGCCCCCGCCGGTGCCCTACGACGTTGAGGGCGAGGTGGACAACATGAAGAACAAGGTGCTGCAGGTGCAGCGCGACCTTGTCGTTTTCCAGGAGCGTCAGCGCAAGAATCACGCGACGAAGCAGGATGCCAAGAACCCGGAGGAAGTGAAGCGGGCGATGCGCGAGGAGCTCGTGGACTTCCTGGATGGCCACAAGCTCTTCTCCGAGCTTGCTTGGCAGGTGAGCTCGCTGGAGTGGTTCTACCGCTGGGTGCTGTCACACTCCATCAGTCACCTATGGAACGCCAAGGACCAGCTGGAGTTCGTCATGACAGAGAAGGGGCAGGCGCTGCCGGCGTCGGCCGAGGCGATGGACGAAGCACTAGAGGAAATCCCCTTCACACAGGCTGTAACCATTCTAGACAATGACCGACAGGCCGTCATCGCGCAGGAGCGACGCCGCCTGCGCTCCGTCAGCCGCACGTTTCGCGACCGCCTGCCGCCCATGGCCATCACCGCGGCCACGAGCTGCTACCTCTCCTCGGAAGAGAAGTACATGTACCAAGAGTTTTACAACCAGTCGGAGCATCTGCTACTCCTGCTCGACCACACCATCCTCATGGAGCGGTCGGCCTCAGCCGGCACAGGGCCCCATAGCCGCAGCCGGAATAGCTCCTCCTCGCGCAGCCTACCCCGCTTCGAGGATGCCGACGCCAACGCGCTTGTCCGGCGGTCCTCTACCACCGGCGAGGTGGCGAACATTGACGATCTCACGCAGGAGGTGCTGGCTGCCTACAACGCTGAGCACGAGGTCATCCAAACGCTTATGGAGACGATCCGCGAGCGCCGCCGCGACGGCATCCAGTTCGTCGTCTCCGAGGATGAGTACCAGCGCAGTCGCACCGCGCAGACGGCAGTGTACGGCTGTGTGGTGAGTGATATGAACTTGATGGCGCAGCAGATGGCTGTGGCAAAGGAGTTCCTGGACAAGTACGAGGAGTGGGTCCGCTTCCACGGGTTCGACACCCACGACGGGTTGATGCAGTTGCTTGTCGAGCGCAGCGGTGGCAGCAGCTGGCCGTACCTGAACATGAGCGGCGCAGGCAGCTGCGACGACCCGCACCGCCACTTCACTCCTCCCACCGCAGTGTGGGCGAAGGAGCGCAGCCAACCCAACAGCGCCGCCACGGAGCCTTCCCGGCAGCCATCCGCACCGCTTGATGGTGGTGGTGGTGGTGGCAGCGCACCTCGCACGGGCACGGGTGCCTCCCCTGGTTCGGCGGCGGCGGACCCGAGCTCCAGCCGCCGGCCGCATCCCCCCTCTTCCGCGAACGCGAGCCTCGTCGGCCAAGGCACCGACAGCCAAAGGTATGGCGACGGCGCTGCCACTCTGCCTCGCTCTGCCTCTGCCACGGTGGCCTCCACCCGCTCCCCCAGCGCGGTGGCTGACATCTACTACACCATCCTGCTCCACACCGACGACAAGCTTGCAGAGATCAGCAACGACAGCAACGGCCATCAGCATGGGGTGGACGACGACTCCCCGGTCGCGGTGTACCGCCTGGAGCGGATGTGGATGGCGGCGGCGATGCGGCAGACGGTCCTGCGCCTCGCGCAGAGCCAGTGGACCTCGAACTGGCTGCTCACCAACCTTGACGACATTGAGGAGGAGCTGCTGGACCGCCTGCGGCAACGCCCGTCGTACAATGCGCTAGTGCCCAACGCTTGTGCGTTCCTGGTGATGCTGAAGGAACTGCTTGTGCTCAGTCGCAGGACGATTAGCACAGCGCGGCGCGCTATGACTGAGGTGCGGGTGGCACTGCACAGCAGCTGCGGCGGCGACGATTTGAAGCGCGAGGTCGACTTCGCGCTCAGTCCGGTGGAGTACGAGCGCTGGGGTGCGCTTCTGGATGCGTTGTGGCTCCAAGCCGACCCCTCTGGCGCGGCCAGCGGAGGGCTGCTGCTCTCCGTCGAGGTGGCGAACGCGAACCCGCTGCTGCCCAGCTTCCAGCGCTTGGAGAAGATTGCCCTACCGGTGGCCGCACCGCCGTCCTCGTCGGCATCGGCGGTCCCCTCGCAAGCCGTCCCCGTCATGACGCTCCTCTATCGTGCACAGACCTCTGGCACGCAGACTGCCGGCGGCGGCGCCTCATTCCCAGCGGCGAGGTCGATGGCCGCACTCCTGCAAAAGGAGTCGACTGCGGCGGTGCCTGGGCGGAATGATGTTGTGGCGCAGTGCGCACGCCGCTACCGCCACGCCCGCGCCGCCCTCGCCGCCCTGTACGAGGTGGAGGCGAAAGGCTTACTGCCCTGCTACGCCTGCCGCGTCAGCGAGTGCGAGGAGGTTCCCCTCAACACGGTGCTCTTCTTCTCCACCCCCCAGGCCTCGTCGGATATCATGGGAGTCTCCGTCAGCCTCCTGCCGCCTGGCGCCGTGCGCCTGTTGCGTCTGTACAAGCGCACGGAACTGCGCAGGCCACCCAATGCGTCGGTCATGCCACCCCCCTTCGACATCTACGGCAGCGAAGAGGTCAGTTTCTGCTCCATTGGCATCATGGTCTCCGCACTGCTCTCCAGCGTCGCCACTGCCGCCCGTCCCGTGCTGAAGGATCTCTACATGACCGCCGAGTCAACGCTGGAGCAGGCGAACTGGGAGCGCAAGAACCGCGTCGTGCCCAAGTCCTTTGTCAACGCGACGACGCAGCCGATACCGATGAGCTGCGCAGCAACCAAGACGCGCGCGATCAGCATCCAGCGCGAGGCCTCGGTGCCGAATCGGAACAGCATCTCGCTCCGCCGCTTCATCTCCCCGCTGCTGCGGCACATGGACGACTACCTCGCCACCGCTGACTTCGCTCAAATGGCTGCCAATGAGCAGGGCGACGGCGATGACGAGGGCAGGGTGAGTAACTCGTACGCCAATGCGTACGAACCACTCAAAACGGAGCGTGATGGTGGTGGTGGTGCGGCAGGGTCGCCTGGCACCTCGGTGACAGCACGTCGCACGGACATGTACGGAGGCCGAACGAACACCTCGCCGTCCCCGTCCGCCGTCCGCCCTCGCGGGTACTGACAAGGATAGAAGGGCGGCACGTGAATCTTCTTGCCCACTGTGTCGACGTCTCTCTCCCACCTCCCCCCCATTCCCATTCCCATTCCCTTTCTCTTCCTCTGTCGCTTTTGCTGCGAGCCTCGTGAGCGACACAAACCTGTACCTCTCATTGTCCCTCCTTTCCTCTCTTCTGTTGTTTTTGCTTCCCCCCTCCTCTTCTTCTTTCTGCCGAAATGCCCTCCGTCGCCGCCGCCGTCGTCTTTGTCGCGCGGTGCGTGTGTGGAGAGCGGAGTGGGCAGTGAGCTGCGCTCTGTCTTTCGCTTGTTCAAGTCCCCCCGCGCTGCATCTTTTGTTGTCCTTCCCTTTCCTATTAAGCAGTGCTTTCTGTAGAGCTCTCCCTCTCTCTCCGGAGCTTCCCTCCTCCTTCCCTTCCTCTATCCTTCTCCTCCTCTGCTCTTCTTTGTTTTCTACGGTTCTCTTTGCCTTGTGAGTACCCTTCAGTTGTGATGATGATTGTCTCCAGCTTGGACCACGGTTGCATTGCCCTGCATGCCGGCATTCTTCCTATTCCCGTTGTCTGTTTCGTACTTTCATTGCTCTTCTTCTCGCGCCGCAGCTAACCCGTCTCTCCTTGCTCCGGCCGATGGTGGTGCTCACGTGATTTACGCACATGCCAGTTTGTTTTCTGTTCTATATCGATACACGCACGCCCAACACGCGCACACACCATACGCGAAAAACCTCCTCCCATTCCTCCCGGCCCACCATCAGCAACAACAGTAATGTCAAAAGGGCTGATGACACAGAGCGGGAGGTTGCGCGGGGGGGGGGGGAGAGATAGGAATGGGTTGTTGGAAGGATAACAGAAGGCTTATCATTCTCATTCTCTCCTCTTCGGTCCGCTGCCTTGCCCGCTGAGCCGATTCAACTTCTTCTCTTCTTCTCTTCTTCCCCCTTCTCGCTCCTCAAGCACAAAGGGGGACACCATACCGACGATCATCAGCATCCATCAAGCGAGCGAGCGAGCGAGCCCATTTTGCTACCATATTGTCGCCTACGTTTCCTCCCCTCCCTCCTCTTCAGACTCGACAATCACACATACACACTCGCACACGCGGACATCCCCTCCCTTCCTTCCTTCCTTCTCTCTCTTCCGAATACATACTCTCCTTTGCGGGCAGGGGAAGCACTCATAGGGGGAACCCAAAGGGAGAAGCAGTGACTGACCTCTGTACGTCAAGCAAACAGAAGAGCGGATAAGGCTGGGCACCCCCTGTAGCAGCAACGCCACCAGCAACATG